>CAJQZN010035278.1:0-40266 GCA_907164685.1 Colias eurytheme | reverse complement strand
GTCACTACTACTACAATGATACCAGACGAAACAACAACGCCAGAAGTGACAACAACTACAACAGCAACGGAAGAAACAACTACTACAGCGCTAATAACTACTACAACGAATCAAGTGACAACCACAGGACCAGATGTCACGACTGATGTATCTTCTACACAAGAAACAACAACAACGAACGAAATAACGACTGTTGAACCGACAACGGCACCAGACACGTCGTCTTCAACAGATTCTACGAATGACTACACAAATAACCCTGATGCAACGACTCCAACAGGATTTCCGATAAGCACGCAAGAAACTGATGAAACAAATAGAAATCCAGACATAACTACGTCAGAATGGACTTTAACAACAGGAGATACGACTGACGGCCCATACACGACTCTCTCTACAACAGAAACTCCTATTTTGGACAAAAATTGTAACAGTTTTTGGAACCCTTTCACAATAACTATGGTGACATTACTTTGTCTTATATTAGTTATTGTAATTGCTATCATTAGTTATTATCTGGGAAGACGGAGAGGTCTTATAAAAAGTTCTCTATTTATTGATTTAGATTTACCCAGGCCGTATCGAATTCCCAGAGTTACAAAACTAGAAAAGAATGCTATTTTGTCCAATTTGGTATAGTTTCATCAATGATCTTACTTTTTAATTTTAATGTCTGATTCAAGGCGGGTCCTGCATAAAGGCCAATTCAAACTAGAGCGCTATCCGTTACCGCCGCGTCCTGGAGAGCGGTATCATCTCTACTGTATCGTAATCGTAAATATTTTTATAGAGACTCCAATCGGATACCGATCAGAGTAAACAGCCGATACCGCTCTAGTTTGAATAGCCTTAACATTGATATTATACTTTAGTGTTTAATTAATTTATTGGTTATGTGTATAATTTTTAGATAATTAAAATAGCCTATTTTAAGATAAGTTTAATTAAATTTAAATTAGGGAAAGTCGAAGGCTTGTTGATCTAAACTGTGTCGTATTTTGAAAAAATACCTACCTATTTTTGTAGTTTTAAGTTGTATGATTCCCAAGTACCTTATTAATTATGTTTATCTCTATTTAGGCTGCGAATCCTGTTCTATATAATGTGATACTTGATAATAATGTTACTTTTAACATTTTTTTAACTTTGTGGTTTTCACATTAACTATCACTGGAAACTGTTAAACAAATATTTGTATTGTTTTAAGAGACTACAAAGAAAAATTGAATAGCATTATATTTTTTACTGTAGCCATAATATGATTTATTTTATTTTATGTTGGAGTTGTGATTTAATTTCTTTTTGATGTTTTTGTTATCCAAATATTAATATATGGATGTAAATTGCACTTGAAGAAAACTGTATCAAAAAAGACCGTTGTGAAAGTTATTTATAAAATACCACAATAAAAGATGTTATTATTAAATTCAAATCTTTTATTTTACACCCTCGTTATCAGTAGGTTTATTCCATTTGAATAATATTTTGTTGTAAGCAGGACAAAATAGGTGCATTTCTAAAATACCTAAAGGCTACCTAAAGCTTGCGGTTAAGTGCAGTTCTTCATAACCATTTCCCGCCATTACCTTCATAAATGCAATAGCACAGATAATAATTACAGGCAAAACACAGACATTACAACAAAATTATCCTGGTATTCGAAAGAAATTTAGGAGAGTCTCAACAAGCTGTTTTCTTTTTATTGTTTTTAAAACTAGTAATAAATTGAAATACATACCGGATGAGACTATAGTGTTGATAGAGAACACATTCCATAGAATTATACTTTAATCTGTTTAATCCGAAATACTGATACATAGATAACTATTAGTAGGTATTGTATTAGAACGAAGTATCCGGAACGAGATAATAAATTAACAATATTATCAGGCATATTATGCTGGTACGGACACAAAAATTGAAAGAGTCGATAATTTGTTATAACCATTATAAGTTATAACCATAGCTAATTATTTCATAATATATATTTAATTTGAAAATTCTAAAAGCACCACATAACGATATAATATATTTTTTTCGGCAGGTAAGCAATTTTTGTATACGGACAGGAGCCAAAAGTTTATGCCATAGAAAGCAACAGTAACACAAATATTAAATCGTAAATCATTACGATTAAAAAGAATTAACCAATATATTTTATGGGAGATAGAAATTCACCCATATGTAATAATGTACGAAGTAGGTAAGTAGTAATAAAACAGAAAATCGGTATTAAAAGATTAAAGCCCAGTAAAGGTCGATAAGGATATTTATTGGCTTCTGGTGTTCAACAATCTTGGTTTATCATTTGATATTCGTTGTTGCATTTGCTAATCTGAATTCTTTATCTTATCAAAAGTAATGCAAGTCGTCATTTGAATTACGTTAATCCGTTTCAGTGGAATTAAAGGCATCTTTGTTAAATACGGTAAGCTGTATCTGTCACGATCTGAGATTTTAAATATGATTTATAAATATTTTCCAAAGAAAAATATATTTTTATTTTATCTGCGGACCATCAAAATAGGTTCAGTAATGAGTCACAAATGTGCATAGTAAATCAAAGTTAGTATAACATATTCACTTTTGTTTCTCTTATTCACTTTGCAATTTTGTTTGCCTTCGACCTCAGTAGCAAGGTCTAATTAAACCAATAATGAAATTAAAGAACAATCTTGTTCCTGTGTATCAGTAGAGCGCAATTCTTTTGTCTGTCCGTCATAACGGTGATGTGACGTCATGTTATTGTATGGTTGAGTACAGACCTTCGCTGTTATTGGCCTATTAGTTCCAAATTGGGACGAACATATACTATGATTCTAAATAAATGAGTTAAGTTTAGAGTTTTATTCACCATTTTAATAAATCTTTAATTAAAAGTATTTACCTACTTATCAACGATCTTACCAATGGAATTCATATTATAAAACTTATGATTATTACACCTAAAATTAATAAAATTAGAGTGATATAAAATGTAAGATGGTACAGGATAACGATAAGAACTACATTTTAAGAGTAATTATGACTTCCAGCTTCAACTCTACATAGAGCAATATCTATGTCCCAACTGTCCACTATCATGGCTTTTTCCCTACCGTTTTGGATGTCGTAGACAGGCATTTCTTAGAAGAGACGCTAACCACTCATCAAATATTAGATGTCTATCATTGAGGTATTAAGTACTATAGAGAGGACACCACGAACAAAATCTGTGTAACTAGCGCGGCGGCGCCGGCCGGCTAGTGAGTAGACACTTTGTAGATATTCTGCCTTTTATTACTTATAAATTAAACCAATCAATGTTACAAATAAATATTGTTTATCTTATTAAAAAAATATGAATAAAATTATAAATTAAAACCAATCAATGTAACAAAAAAAATGGCTTGAGACGATTGACTCCAACTCGTGTTAGAAATAGTTTAGTAGAGATGCCCTCTATTGAATAATAATGTGGTGAATATTAAATAATGCATCGTTTGGAAAGTATATTTATCGTAAAGTGAAACAGATTAATCAACATACACAGAAAAATAAACAGTTCATATTGGATAATACCGCAGTGTGCGTTACATAACATTCACCAACCACTTAAAGTCCGTAAAAGCTGATTACCAAGACCTTAATAGAGACCACCAAGTATTGCGATACATCCTTGGGGAAAACCCAAAATCAATGTCTTTACTTTATTGCTTAAATAAGGCTTTTACATACTTCCTATACTATTACTTAATATGGATACTCGGGGTCAAGGCCTTATTTTGTTGATAAAAAACCAAGACGGCAGTGACTCATTATAATTTTGTAAATTTAAATATAAATAGATGTAAATGTTCACAGTTCACATGATAAGAACAATAAGTAGGAACAGATTCTGCAATAAGTTATCTTCAATAACATGATTTGGTTTATGTTCGTAAAATTATGTATGTAGGTACATGGTGGCTACAACTTCAAACTAACACGAGGACAAGATAGATCTTATTAAAGAAAGAGTGTGTGAAGAGCACACGAGTCAGAAATGAAACTTCTTTGGCAAGATACAATGAAACCAAAATCGTGCCTTAGTCCATGACGTGAAGGCATTGCCATGGTGCGGCCTTGAAATTTTTCTCAACGCGCCTAAAGAAGTTTCGCTCAAAAACACACATGCAAAATCCCTGATGCGTCAGTTATAATAAACCTTCAATCAGCTAATCAAGTAATCTTATATATAAAAATGAATCGCAAAATGTGTTGGTAAGCGCATAACTCGAGAACGGCTGAACCGATTTCGATAATTCTTTTTTTATTATATTCCTTGAAGTACGAGGATGGTTTTTATGTAGAGAAAACGTAAATATGTACCACGGGCGAAGCCGGGGCGGACCGCTAGTATTAGATATAATTTGTGGAATAACCTTTTGAATGACGAAAACAGTACAAACGTCAAATGACTATCAATGATAACCAGCGATTACAATGATAACCATCTTTTACTGTTTATATCTACTAAGTAACCCTTTAATACTTACTAGTATTTATCCACACTAATATCATAATGGGGAAAGATTTGTATTTTTTATTAAACTACTTTATTGATTCTAAAAATACTTTTATCTTTTCCTTTTTTTCCCAATAACGCAGGTTACCTAGGTTCCACTGAATTGGTACAAAACAATTAAGTCTATTATTTATGTTTTAGTTTTATTGAGGCAAATTGACACCGGTAGAGTAGCCAGAGAGACTGAGCGTCTCTACTTGGTCTCTACCGAGGTCCTGTCTCATGGGTTTAATTTCCAGATGAAGAAAACAACTTTCCAAAGATTATGGGAAAAAGTTTTTATTGTTTTATTTGAAACTTAAGAATGTAAGTAAATGAATTATAATGTGACATCCACGCAAATGTAAATTTAAAATTTCATGTCATTAAGCTTAAACAATTAGTCACGCAAGATTGTCCGTTAAAATGAAATATGTACATACAATACACCTAATTACGTATTATTCATTATTTTAAAGCGCGTCACACACGGTGAAGATTTTGTGGGTCATTTGTAACAGGATGGCGGTTCTACAGGGGTCTTAGTATGCAATGACAAAAAGAAAAATGATGGTCAGAACGCTGATACCGGATACCCTAAGATACTGTAATATAAAATATTACAGTATATATATACTGTAATATAAAATATTACAGTATCTTATTATCTTAAGATACTGTAATATAAAATATTATAGTATCTTCACCGTGTGTTACGCGCTTTATGCGATGTTTTGTTGATGAGATGCCTTGTGACAATAATAAGACAATTGCATTTAGTTCCTTTAAAAGTAAATGAATGGTATGAAAAATTCTAGAAGGAAATTTATGCTTCTTAGATCTCTATGCATACTATATTTTGAATCTATTTTATTGTGTAGTTTCATTTGGCTCTACAAAACGTTTTCATGGCACATTTTAAGTAATTACCTACTTATATTTTTTTTTTGTATTGAGTAATAACTACATACCCCTTAATTATCATCAGTCAAATTGTCAGTTGTGGTGTGCACCTCTTTAAATAAATGAATAAATTGGTTCTAAATTAGATATTATTGCACCGGTCCTTGACTTTTACTTTAAAAACAAAATCACAAGTATAAAAAAATTAACTCGTATGTATGTATAAGTAACTAGGACCCAAAAGTAAACAGCAAAAACGTTATACTTTAAAGTAAACAAAAATTAAAATTTAGAGGCCTGTCTACTTAATAAAAATCTGAAAAAACAATATTTTTCTTATTTTGAGTTCTGCAACCTCGACCGATATATGTCAACGAGTTTGATCCACTGCTACTCGTTAATTATGGCGCTTCGCATTTAAAATGATATTTAAAATTAAAAAAAAAAACAGACAACTTTCACCTTTCGATACAAATATCGCACAGTTAAACACAACTTGCCGCCTCAAGGTCGGTTATGTAAGTACATATAATGGATATTTTATTTTAAGCCTTAGGTCAATCAATTACCTTTTCTGAGACATTAACTCATGTTAATGAGATTAGCGCAAAATACACGAAATTATCCAAATAATTGGATATTGTTATACCATAAATTAATATCTATCTTATTTTTCATGACAGATTAGAATAAGTAATTTTTTAAACTAAGGAAAATAACCTTTTTCAAAACAAATGGGTACCTCGTTATATTATATAATTCTCAGGTCTTGTTTTAAGTAAATTAGGCCACGCACGTTTCGTTAACGGTCTCATTACCATAGTCATATATTATTATTACAGGGGTTACATAATGCGTGTGCGTTAAAAGAAACGCATCCTAAAAGGTTTGCCATTAAGGAAACTGGGGAGTACCTACTTAAGTATTACGTAGTGTGTAAAATATGAAATAATAGATGTAATAGTGTTGCAGAAAAGCGTGGTAAAGGCAAGGATACTATGATTGTGAAGGAAATGTAACTTGTACGATCTCTACTAGGTACTACCTACCTACGTTACTAGACTGTTCCTTGACACAGGACTTCCTTTTTAACGTTTTAATGGAAGAGCGAACTTCCAGATGATTAGAATATTATTATTTTAAACTATTTTCGTCTGTAGTTTCTGCATCCAGGTTGTAAAAAAAACCCTATGGATGGATTTAAATCCTATTATCGTTTTATCACGAGGTAATAGATTTAACAGCAGTTGACAAATATAGGCTGATAACGATGATGATGATGATGAACAGATTTAACCGATATTATGCCCTGCCCTGTTACGTTACTTGAATCTCTTTATTCAAAATTGTAGCGCAACACCAACAATAAGTTCATTTATTTTAAACATCATATTAAGTTGAGGAATATTAGTAAAATAACCAGAATTCTATAGAAGTTGGTAGGTAGACCTTTATTAGGGCGTATATAGTATATTATACTGAGGTCTATACTCTATGCAAATAAACAATAACATACTTACGTTTGTATTCCATCCTTGTGTTGTCTATTATCCTTGCCGCGTTTGGAGACTTCATACTATTTGTTTATAACTGAGTCATGGTTTAATAAAATGGCAATAAAAATTTAATTGACTCACTTATGGGCCTACGGTTACTTTTAGACATTCTGAAATAAATTAGTGCAATTTTTTTTGCTTAATCATTGTTTGACGACAATGTTCTTTAGGCATGATTAAACAATTTTTTTTGCATATCCTAGATACTGCTTCTTTAATTAGTAAAAGGAAGCTACAAAAATTAAGGTACTAAATAACGACTAGTTACTATAACCGTAATTCTGTTGATTCTTATAATATTGTAGGATGAATGCTTGCTCTTCTAAATGTTATGCTTCAATCCAATTTTGGATTCTAGGACCTTCAATAAGTACCTATACCAATTGCTTCTTATACCTACTTCTTTCCTAGATTTTGTATTTCTATACATTTCAAAAAAGATACCTATACCTCCTCCCTGTCACCTGTTCCCATACTGTTTTTTAAGTCGCTTGAAAGTAAAAACAACAACATCTCATCATTATTACACAAACTCGGCATAGTACCTATATAATATTAGCAGATGCGCTATGAAATATGAATGTTTATTTAATTAGGAAAGTTTTTCAGGATCTATTATTATTTACCCTTCTTACGGAACTAGCATCTTCAACTCCTTGCAAATATAGGCTGATGACAAAAATCTTAAACAATGATCAATTATCTCGTACCTACTCGTACGACGTAAAAACCACGGCACTCCGACCTCAATATAAAGCCTTACTGTTCAGAGCCTGCTACAATTTGAGTTCAGCTGTTACAGTGGACGGTTTTAAGTGAATATAGTTTATTTTTCTTGACAAAATGTATACGGTAAGTACACGTGGTTGGTGTTTAGTTTAAATCGTCGCGGACAGGAAATGATTAAGAATAATCGTTGCTACGAATGTGTATTGTGAAAATTGTAGATGCGTAAATTATGTTAGTTTTTTGTAAATCTAAAATTTGTAGCGTGTAACTTAATTCATTTATTACCTATTCTAAAAGTAAGTAAATATTTTGAAACCAACGTTTAGCGAAAAATTTTAATTTCATAAAAAAGTTGGTGCGATTAGTTAATAATATGTGCTATCAATAAATATTAATTTTACATTTTCATTTTTTAATATATTAAAATTAATGATACAATAAATTATTTATGGAAAAATTATGTCATTAACTAAGGATTAAAAATAACTTGATTATTACAACTCATTGTAAAATGATTGCATGCCGTCAGAGACATCTGAGAGCATTGGCTCAATCATTTTAATTTGCAATAAAAGTAATTAAATCCATTAGTACCACCAATTATCACTGACGATAAAACCAATGAATAATCACATAATGTGTGATGATGAGAACTATTTTTTATTAAACTTTTTCAGAAGTTCTTCTTGTTATTCTGCCTATTGACCGTGACTTGGGGTCAAAGATCTGAGGTCGGTAGAGGCTATTCAAGAGGGAGTGGCGGTTATGGGTTGTTAAGACCCGGATATTCTGGATACAGTGGCTATGAAGGTTATCAAGGACAGGGATATCAAGGAGGTTTGTACAGAATATTTTTTATTATAATATTTTAATAGTTCATTTTTTTATATTTTTAATAGTTAAATTTTATTACTGTATCGAGGTCATTTAAAAAATAACGGTAATTTAACTTATTATTATTATATTATTTATAAGTACATAATATGAAATAATTAATTAATTTATTGTGTTCTATTATTTCTCAATTACGGATAAGAATAAAGAAAATTACAGTCACTTTTAACATTTATTCCATTTAAATTATTTCAATTTTAAAGAATACATTTATTTACACTTCTATCTTTATACTGTTATGATAAAAAGCTTATTTATACAAGCTCTTCTTTCGATATTCAATAATTACTTCCACATCACGTATTTACTGCGACATGGTAATGCGCCGGTTCAAGCAACCCTATTGTCTCTCTATTTGTAAAGCCCTGACATTCTAATATTAATTTATTTATGCATGCATTTAATCAATAGACATGCAATTTATTATTTGTAAAAATAAATAACAAAGAAAATATTAATGTGTTTGTGTTTTCGCATGTTATTATTTCTTAATATTTTTTATATTGCAACTATTCATTGAAATACTAGGTACTTATATGTAGTATGTATTTAGCGTACCTATATCATAAAAGTTATACTAGTTTCCAAAAACTTCAACTTCTAATTTAGGTTATTCGGTAATCGATTATCATAGTGAAATACAACTTGTAAATGCTCAAAAATGAATGTATGAGATAACGTTCAATGGCTTTTGTGACCATTAATATAATTATGCAATTTACATTGACAGTGTAGCGATTACTCCTTTTGTTTTCAATTCAAGCGTGCATACACGTGTTGTATTGAAAAGAAGAGTTATTGACTTTCCCTTTATGTAAGGAAACGTAATTTGTATAATTTTTCAGGTAGTCTAGGAAGCTATGGAGGTTACAACACTGGCTACAGTGGATACAATCAAGGACTTGGTGGTTATAGCCAAGGACTCGGTGGTTACAACCAGGGACTCGGTGGTTACAGCCAGGGACTCGGAGGTTACAGCCAGGGTCTCGGCGGTTACAGCCAGGGTCTCGGCGGTTACAGCCAGGGTCTCGGCGGTTATAGCTCTGGTTTCAGTGGTTACAATGGTTACAACTCTGGTCTTAGCGGTGGTATGTTACATTTTTATTATAACCAAAATTTGCTCTAATTGTTGAAAATTATGCGGTTGAATAATAACAGATGAAATTATTTTATTACTGTTGACTTATATTTGTTTCAAAGTTAAGTTACACGACATTAATAATATTTCATTCATCACACCGTGGACCGATACATAGAGGTCAATTCAATTCAAAATTTTTAAGCTTACCGGATTCTTAATTTCCTTCTTTTCTATCACGGTTTTTTGCTGTTATAAAATTACTTCTGTTAGAATGAAATCACATGGTCTTGGTCTTGTCGTGATTTATACGATTGTTGACATTAGTTACCTACAATTTTCGTATACAATGTATAAGGCGTTAAAATTTAAAACTATTATTTCAATAATTGTGTTATAATTGCGAGCAGTGTCAGCTGAGTCATTTCCTTTTATTTAAATAATGGCTTCTGTTGGCTTTGGCAATTTGTCATTTTTATATTATAATTTATGTACATAATAAAAATACGTCGTTTTATCTTTTATTAACGGTATTTGTTTGTGTCAATCATATCAAATAATAAGAAAGCTTGAATGGAGTAGATTAGTAAGAAGTAGATCATAGAATTGTTTTATCGCTACTTAACTACGATACGAATTTTTAATCCGGCTTTGATTAACAAATATTTGAGACTATATTTTATTTACTGCCATTTATTATCTATTGCCGAATATTTAACAACAATCAAGTATTCTATGACGTTCTAACTAGAAAAAAATAAACGATTTTTTTACATATCTGCCCTTTTATGTTTGTCTAAATTTAATTAATTCTTACAGGCTACCGTCCCAACTACAGGCCCGGTTACCAAGGCAACGTAGGTTACCAATATAACCGCCCAGGCTATTCAGGTTACGGAAACTACGCAAGGGCCGGCGGTAACTATTTTGGCGGTTATGGAGATGGTTATGACACCGCGAGGTTGGGAAGGAAGGCAGAAGAAAAGAAAGAAAGCTAAGCTAGTTTAGTCGGTAGTTTATGTGTATATTGTTTGTGAATATTTTCTATTTAGTTATGTGCATAAATTATAAAAAAATACATTTGAGAATTAAAATTTTGTAATTATTTTGTTGTTTTATTTATTAATTAACTACTCCACAATACTTAGAGCACTTACTCCTTACTTACTCATTTGAAAATAGGAAGTCATAAATAATTTTAAAGGGTTAAAATATCAAAATAAGGAAAAAGGCAATGATTATTATAAGTAGACTTGACATTACTTATTTCTAGAGCTAGACTAGAAATTGGGTTAGCAAATATTAATTATTCGCGTTATGTGTAAGTATGGAGATGTAGGTATACATCTTATCGTACCTGTTTGAACATCCTTGGCAATTTATTTAAATATAATATAGATAAGTCTTTATACGGAAACCCCTAAAATTAAAAATTCAAGTATTTTTTTTTTATTTTGCGATAGAACAGCTGTAATCTAACAAGTTATCTTATATTCCTAGTATTCTTATCTAAGATATAGTGCAAATACTATTAAAGCATTAGTCATCTTGATTTAAACAGGTCAACTTTCATAGACAAGAACACAATACAAAAAAAAAAAATTCAAAACTTAGACAAAAAACAATATCTAAACTTAGACTATTAATATAAAGGCAAAGAGTTTGTTTGTTTAAACACGCTAATCTCGAGAATTACTGATTCAATTAAAAAAATATTTTAGTGTTAGATTTCATTTATGGAAAATACCACTCTCTGGTGATTATATGTTAAAATAGGAGATAAAAAAACGACTTGTTTAACAATAGGATATATATTTTCCACTAATAACTTATTATGTATAACTAAAATATTATGGTTTTATAGCATTCAAATGCTTTAAAGAATAGAAAATATTCAATACGCTAGGCGTTACCCCATCAAGGCGAAAGACGTCATCTCGATCCGTGATTGAATTTTTTCTATTCTTTAAAAATTTGTCACAAAATATTACAATCATCCACTAAACCAATCAGATGTCATAGAATTGAAGAAAGACGCGGCTCCCGAACGTGCGTTCGCAAAATTGATTGGTAGGGAACTTGTCATTAATTCTGATATTTCTGAACGTGACTTATTCGGACTTGCTGATGGCGCTTGCTTCTTTTTTACCTGTAAATAAATAAATATATTTATATTTTGCGCTATACAGGGTGTCCCACTGTTGGTATACTAAGCTGAAAGGAGGTTATAGTTTTGCATACGCTAAGTACGTAAAAAATACTTATAAAATTCCAGACGCATTTTTTTTTCAATTAGATGAATAATTAAAACTCTATGTGTACACCCATAACAAGCAACCCGCCCAGATTTGCCACCAGCACGTGAGCTATCGTTTAAGATTATGTTTTCATAGACAAAATGCTCACATTAGAGAATCGGTATATGCCGGCTGCGCGAAGCTAGAGAAGAAAACATGGATTTTCAGGAAAAATTTAGCAAAAAATTTTTGACGAAATTTTTTTGTTTAAGTATTTTTTACGTGATCAGTGTATGCAAAACTACAAGTCCCTTCGCGCTTAGTATACCAATAGAGGGACACCCTGTATATTATGTTCTTACCGTTTTTGCCAGAAATTAAATATTAATTTAAAAAGAGAATTTAAAAAAATTGACCATTTAATAAAAGATCTATAATTATAACTAAATATAGATCAACTTAAGCAGTTAAAATTTTTGGACCAATGAACGTTGAAGTATCTATAGTTATTAGGAAAAATAGAAAAACCTTATTAATATCACTCCAATGCTACCAAAGTAGTTACTAATTATCAGCACTGAAATACAGCTTATATGCTGAATTAATTTTTAATGTTAAGTTGTTATTTTTAATCAAAACAAGGTTTTAATAATCGATGGTACATGCTTATTATTCTTAATATCGCAAATGTATATAAGTCAATTAGAATTATATTAGGTCAATCAACAACGACAGTAAAAAAAGTTAATAAAACCAAACACTTCTAGTGTTTTTTTTAGAAGTATGAAAGATTAAAAACAACGCTATTATTATTAGTTGTTCTATCTGTAAGTTTCAAAAGATTAAAATTTAATACACACAAAGGGTTGAATATTTACCAAGTGTTCTTATAAGACGAAGAAGTTGTCTCTCTGTTATACAAATATAATTTTTGCATTAGACATTCCTATTATAAAAAGCTATAGAGAGCTGAGCAAAAATAAGAAAAACGTTTCAAAAATAGAGAAAACAAAATTCAGTGCCAGCTAGTAAAATATTAAATTAAGACACACTAGTAAAAAAAGACGGGTTGCACTCCGGGAGTGCCGGCAGAAGTGAAAACTTGATTATTAACGTTGAGCATGTTTGATATTTTGGAATGGTATCCGTCTTACGTTTTTTCTTAGATCATTAAGTAATGGATAACACACGCAGGCGTTTCCCCTTTTGCCGAGGTATAAGATTATTCGAATCGAAAAATCTTATGCTTTCATAAAAACTACTTGCGTAATCGATTACGAACACTCTGCGTATTCGTAAAACATCGAAAGGACGTCTGCGAGTGCTCCGCTAAAAATGCCGTTTTGCACTGTCAAGTCTTGCAGAAGCAATTCAAACATGTCGAATATTAAAAAAGATGGAATAACCTTTCATTTGTGTATATTTTTTTATTTTTTTAACGTACATTTCTAATTAAATGCAATTTCTAATAATCGTCGATGTATCGTTTAGCGATATGATCAAGACAAATAATCGAGTCATGTGTGTACTCGATCATTGATGCGGCCTCACGAGACTATCATGGAAAGAAAATATACAAATTTAATCTTTATGAACTAAGCGATATAGTTGAATTTAGAACGCGATATTGAACCGCACTCCCCACGAGACTATAAAGTGATGTAGCGAGACTATCTTGAAGAGAAAATATACAAATTTAATCTTTATGAACTAAGCGATAAAGTTGAATTTAGAACGCGATATTGAACCGCACTCCCCACGAGACTATAAAGTGATGTAGCGAGACTATCTTGAAGAGAAATTCAAATTTAATCTCTATGAACTTAGTGATAGAGTTGAATTTAAAAACTCGTCGCTTAAAAGGTCGTTAATTTTTACGACTTTCTTAGTGATGGACTGCTTTTAACTTGAACGTCGATAAAAAAATATTTTTCTAAGTATAATTTGAAATGAGATGAGAATTAATCTTTATTATACATATTAAAATTTTACACAACTGCATAAAAAGGAGTATAATGTTTATTTTGTAAGTCTTGTATATATTTATTAAAATTTACGCTCGGTTACTTTTAACTGGCAGAACATTTTAATGGTACGGAACCCTTCGTGCGCGAGTCCGACTCGCATTTAGCCGTTTTTTTTGTAATGTTAATCTTGTAACCTTTCTATTATGTAATCTATACTAATATTATAAAGCTGAAGAGTTTGTTTGTTTGTTTGAACGCGCTATTCTCGGGAACTACTGGTCCGATTTGAAAAATTCTTTCGGTGCCCATTTATCGAGGAAGGTATATATCATCACGCTACGACCAACAGGAGTGGAGCCACGGGGGTGAAACCGCGCGGAGCAGCTACTTTGTTTATATGTATGTACGAATATTGCGTATATTTCAGATTTACAAAAAATCCTGCTTTAAGGCTAAGGTGGATTGAATGCTGTGGGAGAAAATCAGAATGGACACCTCGGTACAGAAATAATAAAAATTTCTGGACCGATATTTATTTTATTGAATTTATTATGTTATGTGTTGAATAAATACATATTCAAATACAAATAAAATGGTGTTTTATTGTTTTTTCGTATGCATATAATAATGATGAAAACGTTACAGATGACCTGTGTAGTATTTTTTATGAATATAATATTAATGTTATTTCTAATTTCAACAAAATTATTATTTTTGTAATATCGATATGGTTACATCCCTTTAGAGCGATTGTATTATTACGTATATGTATAGAGATTTTTCTGTGTAATCGATGTATGTGTGCAAAAACATGCTAGTCTGTCCATTTTGTAATAGTTTGAGTTTGTAAAGACACAAATTATTTTTGTGAATGTGTGATTGTGTTTCAAAGTGTGAGTTACCCTCCCCGCACCAAAACCGGCAGAAAGTTTAGTTAGAACATTTGCCAGCGTGCTCCATCCATTACTTAATGATCTAAGCGTTTTTTCGATCAGGTCACGTGTCCTGACGTGAGTTTAAGATTTTATACCCAATACAGAAAAAGTGCTCAACGCCGCTAAAGAAGTTTTCACTTCAAAAACTTTACTTACAGGTTTAACCTGTTTCTTGACTGGCAGTACGAAGAACTACTGCGAATCAGCAGTAACTAAGATGTTCACAGCATTATCCCCAATGCTGAGATAGTACTATTTCCTTAATTAAGTACAATACTTACAAGTTTATCCTGTTTCTTGTGCAAATTAGCGGGTGTAGCGACTGGCAGTATAGAGAACCACTGAGAATCAGTATAAGCTAGGATGTTCACAGCAATATCCCCAATGCTTAGATATTTAATTTAATTACGAAACATAACTCACTGGTTTATCCTGTTTCTTGTGCAAATTAGCGGGTGTAGCGATTGGCAGTATGGAGAACCACTGAGAATCAGTATAAGCTAGGATGTTCACAGCATTATCTCCAATGCTGAGATAGTACTATTTCCTTAATTAAGTACAATACTTACTGGTTTATCCTGTTTCTTGTGCAAATTAGCGGGTGTAGCGACTGGCAGTATGAAGAACTACTGCGAATCAGCAGTAACTAAGATGAACACAGCATTATCCCCAATGCTGAGATAGTACTATTTCCGTAATTAAGTACAATACTTACTGGTTTATCCTGTTTCTTGTGCAAATTGACGGGTGTAGCGATTGACAGTATGCTGATCTACTGATAAAAAGCGGGGGCCAACACATTCACAGCATTATCTTTAATGCTGAGATATTTCCTAAATTAAAAGAAAATTACTTACAGGTTTATCCTGTTTCTTATGCAAATTGGCGGGTGTAGCGACTGGTAGTATGGAGAACCACTGAGAATCAGCAGAGGCTAATATATTCGCAGCTTTATCCCCACTCCCGCCGGAAGTCACAGGTTTGGTGCCAATAATGCCTGTTAGCTGGCCGTGGTGTAAGATTAAACTTCCAAGTAACGTCTGAAATGGATATATAAGTGCAATGATTGAAGAGAAACGAATAAAGCGAAATGTTTGAAAATGCAACTTCAATTAAGGAAAGTTTTAAGCATTTTTTCTATTATTTTTGTAAAGTTTATTTATGAATTATTTTGTAAATTACTTATACATATTTTAAAAATATTTCGCAAATTAAGAAAAACAACATACAAGCTAGTAATTAACAGTATTAACAGTAATAATTATATAACTAATAACTAACCTGAACTCTTTGCACAGATCGTTTCAAATTCGTCTGTATGTATGGATAGAAAACATCATAATCAAACGGATCGATCTTCTGTCGCAAAAACTCACAAATCTCTTGCGAGAACTCCATACATTTTTTGTTCTCTCTTGGCACAAGTAACAATGTCAAATGACGTACATCCATTAACAATTGAAGCGCACACCGCTGATTTATATCTGTCTCTTTCTCTCGTATGACGTTGTTGTAGTGTGTGAAAGTGATGGATGTAATATTGTCTATGAAAGATGTGTGTATTTCAACGGGTAGTGTGTGCGGTATGACGTCATCTAATAGTCGACTAATTGAGTATAGATATTCTTGCAGTTTTAGAGACGGCCCTGCGGGTACTTTTATTATGGACTCTATGGAATTCCCTTCGTCGTCCTTTTCGACGATTTTTATTACGTCCCATTGCTGAAATTTTAAATGATTAAAATGTAGGACTGCCCTATATTGTCTGATAGATAAGGAGTAAATGTGTTTTGATCTTCACTTTTGTAATACTCAAAACACATACATTTCTAAATATTTCCGATGCATAATGTCACAATAAATCTTATTTCAATAATTATATTCAGTAAACAAAAGTAATACAAATTGTTTAAAAGTTTAAACCAGGAAAGGTAAATAATCGTAACGTCAAAATGAAACAAAAATATTTGGGAAATAAAAATGGTCAACCTACCATCATCAAATAGTCAATATTCTCTTCCAAACTGAACCCTTGCGGCAAACCATTGGTCAAATCCTTGGCCTTATCCATCACCAACGTCAACCATTTCCCCCAACAAAAGTGACAATTGTCCTTCAAAGTATCGCACAGTTTGTGCCAACGTTGGGCCAATGTTTCGTCCAACATGGTGTAATTGTCGGGAATATAGCATTTACGTATATTGGGAATAAGGATGGTAATCGCTTGAACGAACCGTGCTGTATATATAGCGGTTGTTTTTCTTTGTACTTCTGTAGATTGGAGGGTTGGTTCTTCGAAACATGCTTTTATGTATGATAACATACTAGAAAGTAATTTTCATTATAATATTTATTTATTTTATTTGATACACCAATAATGACTCAATTACAATTCACATAAGTACATTAATATTTTTTCTTGATCTGATTTGGCCATAAGGCAGGCGCATACAACATTGATACAAAAAGGTCTTACATTTTTTCAGGTTATTACGTTATGCATTATGGTTTAAATGTTATACTAACTAAATATGGGTATGTTAAGAAGAATTTAGGGTTTTTTGTTAAAAGTTAAGTTCATAGTTATCGATTCTAAATCATTTGTAAAATTTCGGCACACTTAGAAATAATACCTTCAATATAATGATTATATTTATTGCTTTTATTTTAGTTTATGGACATAATATTAAGATCAATATTGGGAGAAGCCTCTGACTCCTGAGACAAAGCATTAAACTAATTCAGGAACCAAAGGGTTCATTATATTAACCTGTATTGATAGCAATAAAAATAATAAAAATCTTTATTGACATAGGTCAATAAAGATAAAGTATTACACCATAATATTAAAATGTCACCCGTAAACTGTCAAAGACGGGCAAAGAATACATTTTTGAAATGGTAGTTTAATACGTTATTCCACGAATGAGTAATTAACCAAGGATTGAAAAATCAGCTCTTATTTCACTATATATTTACCTTTCTATACTTTTATCCGTGACGTCACACAAATAAACTTCAATCTCACTAGTATCGATATACATTTGTTCCAATCTCTCGTCTTCATCATACAAGTAATCTTTCTTTCTTTCCACATATAAATAGTCCTTTAAATCGTCTAGAAGTTTCTGCAATTCGTCCTCGAGGCTCTTGCATAATTTCTCGAGGTTTGGTGTGAAGCCTCTGTCTTGGCGGGACATACCTATAAAAAATACAAATTTAGTATTGTTTTCATTTTTTAATAACATATAACTTGTACATACATGGTGGAATTTTGTGATGTCACCTGTAGGAAAACTACTAATACTGTAGATACTAAATTTTACTCAAAGGAAACATTCCATTATTTTTTTAAAGTTTTCCAAAAATTGCTTAACACACTCGGGAACGAACCTTTTAAAATTACACCCTGTACTAGGATTGCAGTGATTTTTTACGGTCGTTGTTAGTGTGACTCTAACAAACTTGAAAAAAATCTCCTTATTCTATATTTATATATTCTTTTAAAATCACAAAGCAGTGAAGGTTGTTTTAAAATAATTGTTCAATTTTACCTTTCATCAAGGAATTCATGACGGAGACAACTTCATTTCTAGACTCGATCACAGTGTCACCAATGAGGTCTTTCCAAATGAACCAATTTATATTCACCTCCTTTTCTACTTCATTATCTGCTGACACCTTAAAATAAAACGTATAATTGAATAAAAAAAACATAACAAAGATAAAAAAAGAAGAACTACTTCCAAGTACAATTTGGCCCATATTTATTTAGAATAATTAAGGTTTACAGAATTGAACTTTTTGATGCCACCTGGAGAGATATAGTACTATTTTCTGTAGATAGAACTTCACACATAATTTTTGAAAATGATGAAAACTACACTCGAAGATTTCCGAAACTTTGCTAACTACACCTGGGAATCGAACCAAATAAAATCTGTTTAAAACACACCCTCTACTTCCATTGCATAAATCTTCAGGGTCAATTATAAGGATCAAATCTTTCTAAATTCCTACATATTGTTCATTTTTTGCACACATATAATGCATTCAACAAAAACAACAATTAACCAAAACACATACCTTAGTAAGATCAATAAGCAGTTGAGTTTTGAATATATCATATATCTTCAGCCAGCGGTTATCAACGATGACTTTAACGTGTGACGTCAGCAGCGGTTGGAAGTAGTTACACCACGCGTGTACGGGCGGGATGTTTAGGGACTCGCATATTTTGGACCAGTTTGTTGGACTTTCTGAGGAATTAAAACAATATATTTTTAAGCTATTGCATAGCTTCTATCGCGGGCCTTGACGCGGGGACCGAATCCAGAAATTGCGTAACGAAAAACCTCACGCTCCCCACTCCGACGGGCACGGAGGTGTGGGTTGAAGGCATAGCATGCAATAGCTTTACCGCGGCAGTCCCCAAGTGCCACACGTATTTTTCATAGTAAGAATAATTTTTGAAGTGAAACTTGTTAAGGCACGTTGAGAGTAAAATTTCAAGATCGCGTCATGGTAATACCGTCACAAAGTAAGGCGATGATTTTGGTATCTTTGAATCTTGCCAAAGAAGTTTCACTTCTGACACGTGTGCACACATGCTCTTTTTTTGACGTGACAACGTCTTATAATTCGATAAAGTCGGCTGCACGCACGAAAAAACATGACTCATGCGGCGTTACCTCGCTCTGAGGCGTTCCATGTAAGGCTTGAAGTGCAAGCGAGAGCGCGGAACGAGCGACAAAGAAGCACAATCGGACGTTGTCACGTTCAACTATCGTCAGTAAACCGACTTTACAGACAACCAATTTTTTTTAAGAAAGAAAAAAAAACGTTTATTTAATGGCACATAGCCTCACACGTACATAATGAAAAAATATTAATATGTATATTACATATTTTTCGAAGTGAAGCTTCTTTAGGCACGTTGAGAGTAAAATTTCAAGGTCGCGTCATGGCAATACCGTCACATCATTGATTAAGGCGACGATTTTGGTATCTTTGAATCTTGCCGAAAGAAGTTTCGAAGAAGTTTCACTTCTGACACGTGTGCACACATGCTGTTTTTTTGTTTGATTAAAATTTAAATTCGTCAAATTAAGAGGAGTCATTTTTGAAGTGACAACTTCTTTAGCGGCGTTGAGCACTTTTTCTGTAATGGGTATAAAATCTTAAACTCGCGTCAGGACACGTGACCTGATCGAAAAAGCGTAAGACGGATACCATTCCAAAATATCAAACATGCTGAACGTTAATAATCAAGTTTTCACTTCCGCTGGCACTCCCGGAGTGCAACCCGTCTTTTTATTTTGTTTGATTAAATTTAAATTCGTCAAATTAAGAGGAAAGTCATTTTTATTATAAAATATGAGTCATATAAATAAACCAACCAATTTTAAACGCCTCTTCCCGTATCTCATGCAACACTCTCACTCTATTAACATTCTGTAGCAGCGCCTTCACATTGTCATTGATAAAGGCTTGATTTTGGTATCTTTGAGTCTTGCCAAAGAAGTTTCACTTCTGACACGTGCACACATGCTCTTTTTTGTTTGATTAAATTTAAATTCGTCAAATTAAGAGGAGTCATTTTTATTATAAAAAATTGGTTGTTTGTAAAGTAGGTTTACGATCGAGATGTTACGTGATAACGTCTTATTGGTGGCAGCTCTCGAGATGAGACGGGAGATCGGTCCGTCTCTCTCTCGTTATACCTGCGATCGCGCTTGTGAGGTTTTGGTGTGACACAAGTTTCTGAACATGTCACCCGACTAAAACGATTTTGAAAACGTTATCACGTCAAAATATGAGTCATATAAATAAACCACCAACCAATTTTAAACGCCTCTTCCCGTATCTCATGCAACACTCTCACTCTATTAACATTCTGAAGCAGCGCCTTCACATTGTCATTGATAAAGGCTTTCACCCAGATACTCCACTTTTGTACCGATGATGATATTTCCTCGTTGTTTAGAGCTTGTATTGATTTGTTTGCTGTTAATCTTAAAAAAAATGTATGCGTGTACTAGAATACACACGTAAGAAGTGAAACTTCTTTATGACCTTAAAAATGTCACGAGTATGGCGTAACGCAAAAATGTCACGCGTACGGCGTAACGCAAAAATGTTACACTAAATTTTTGTCCAACCCCGATAAAGAAGTTTCACTTCAAAAATGTTGAAATTTTAAATGAAGTACAAACATTACTAATAAATTTACGAAAAATGTTAATCAATACATATATGACGCAGTACATTTTCAAATTGTTGTAATATCATTGTTTTTCTACATTTAGGTAACTGTTATTAGCTGTGCAGTGTCTAATACAAAAGGAAAGAATTTTCCAGAAACAGAATGGAGCAAAATTTTTAAAATTTCTTATATCATAGTTATTATGTTTATAATTTATAGTGTTTGTTAAAAATTGCTCTCACAATAAATACCATTTTAATGTTTAATAATAATTATTAAGTATTAATATAACTAGTGGTTCGCCCCGGCTTCGCCCGTGGTACCTACATGTTTACGTTTTTTTTCATAAAAACTATCCTATCTCTCAAGTTGGATCGAACTGCACATGGTGTGCGAATTTTATTATAATCGGTTAAGTGGTTTAGGAGTCCATTGAGGACAAACATTGTGACACGAGATTTATATATATTAAGATTAAGAAAGATGAATACTTAATATAATTACCTATATTGAGATATCACAGAGGGCAGCAGCTTTAAAGCATTAGGGTCGCTGAATTGTACCAAATCTAACAGTGGTATGGAATCTTTGCGATACAGCTCTTCTAATTTTTGTATAACTACACCTCCTTTGCTTTCTGTAACCAAAGCATTTAATTAAAGGAAGACAAATAAATCAGAAAATGGTCAAAAAAAATGTTGTGTGGTTTTATGAAACCACGGTAAAAGTGAAACTTGGCACAAAATTACGTACGGTTCGACCGTCACGCGACATGCGCTACACAGACCAAAATGTTTGAGACGATGTAATAAAAGTTTCACTTTAACAATCGAATTCTTTTATATACTAACTTATACTCTTGTATGGAGTGAATACAGAAGGAAATTTTGTGATTTATTGAAGTGAAACTTTTTCTTCGTCGTGTCATAGCAATACCGTCACGTCATGGAGTAAGACGACGATTTTGGTATCTTTAATCTTGCCAAAAAAGTTTCACTTCTGACATGTGTGCTCGGCACACAGGCTATTATGTTTTTATTTTGTCCTTAAATTATTATGCTACCAAATCCAAATTAAATAAAAGATGCATTAAATAGACTCACCAACAAAACAAGAATATATCAACTCTATGGTCTTCATGACAATCTTGACTCCATTCACAATTTTATTTTTTATCTGTGCTTTGACATCTCCCTCCAAAATCTTTTGCAAATTGAACTGTAGTGTGGATTTCAAACTGTTATTACTATGTAGGTTTATTAATGTGTTTAATAATTCCACCATTGATCTGGAGTCTAGGAGATATAGTCCAATTAGGCAAGAACAGGCAACCTGTAATATTAAATTAAATGATAGCAGGCATATACAAAAAATGTTGGTTTTTATTGTGTAAAAAAAATAGATCTATTTTGTTTTGAAATTTGAACGCAATAAATTTTTTATGAAATTTAAATAACAATTATTATATGATTTATGACTAGTTTTCTGTTTTAACACTTTCAATTTAATTAAATTTTTTTAAATACTGTCACACACTAATAAAACTTCTTTAATTGTTCGATTAGATTTTTTGGATCTTTTGCCCACTAAGAAAAAATAAATAGATACCAACCTAATACAATTATTTTAACTTTTTGCCCTCTAAGAAACCTCAACAACAACCTCATGTAATTATTTGAAGTTTGAACTGTATCTAACTCATAAAATTTCATAATTTAATATACCTCAACACTAATATCAAGATCCTGCAGTCTCTGCCCGCACATGTCTATTATAGTTTGACTTAAATTACTGATAGAGTTCCACTGCTGTTGGACCAGCCTTTGCAGAGATTGCATGCTTTGCTTCTCATTCCTACTACCAATTTGGAGTTGTAGACCTTAGACGAATATTAAGATTATAATTATATAAAAAAAATTCTTGTGGCAGAAGTCTTTGATCTTTTATTCAAATTACTTCTTTATGGTGCAAAGCAAATAATATCAGTAAAATTCAACATACAAAAACTTTATGGGAAAATATTGAAATATTTGTAATAACACTTACTAACAATTAATATTACAAAGCGAGGATTAATGAGAAAAATCAAGTTTTACCTGTATTTACATGTCTTGCCATAATAAATAGTTGTGCGGCTTTGATAAAATCATTGCTATTTATACACTTCCAAATTTTCTCTGGTATTTCCGTTAACAACTTGATTTGGACTGATATACCATGCACAGGATCTATTTGAAGACTGAAAATCAACGATTTATACAATATTATTTTTATTTTCAAATAACACTAATTAAATACACTAGCTTCTGCCCCCGCTTTGAACGGCTGTAATACATATAAACCTACCTCTTGAATCTCTATATCTATTAAAATCACAGAATCAAAATTTGTTATGTAGTTCTAAAGATCCAAGGATAAATAGGGACAGACAGCGAGAAACCACATTGTTTTTACTATGTACTGAATATAAATGTTTAGTTGCAATATTTACTCTCTTAATTTTAAAAATTATTATTCATTAATTTAATTCATAAATCTTTACCTATTGCTCTGTGGCTTTTCTTGTACTTTAAAGCCAATCAAATGTGCATTGTGCAGGTTCTTACAAATACCCATCATGTCACCAATATGGTTCAGAGTACTTGATGTGGTTGTTCTCATTTCTTCTATAGTGTCCGCAGCATGAATCAGGTCTCTGTACCTCTCGCTATGAAATATATAAAAAATTTAGTTTGTATGCATAGGTAGATTTTATGATTTTTGGTAGTTAATGGTAAGAAATAACAATAGTATGTTTGAAAAAAGTTATCTTTTCTCCAATACTAAATACCTTCATGATGTCTGTAATAAGAGATTTTACAATGGAATTGAAGTGTACTTTGTTAACTACACTGGCATCTTTATTAGAGGATTTATTTTTACTTTAAAAGTATGAAAGGTAACGCTGGATAATGTAGAATTTGGACAAAATTCTAGTTAATAAAAAATTAGTAACGTTCAGTATTATCTGAAGGTAGAAATTAATGAAGATATACCCACCCAACCATAGCTCGAAGCTCTTCCCTTTTTCTCTCGATTTCATACTGTAGTTTCTTTTGAATCTGGTCTATTTCAGCGATAGAATACGTTTGAAACAAATGGTCGGGCTCCACTTCAAGTAAATTATTGTACGCCATTTTATGTCATTTACGCACCCTAATACTAATAGGTTATTTATTTATCTTAAGAACTATTTTATATTGATAGAAAAATGTTACATTAATAATTTTAAATTTCTATGTACTCGTCACGTCAACAAAAACATTGAGCCCGTAAGCCGTAAATTGTCAAATGTCATTGTCAATAGTCACAATGTGTCAGATGACGCGTTAGATTTCCGTTGTACGCTTTTTTAATAATAATTGTATGAAATAATTTAATATTCAATTATTAAAGTCCAACGCAATTTTTTCAATTAAATGAAAAGCAGATACACCCATTCATTCCTTCAAGTATGCGTTTGTTTTTCTAGTAAATTATATTTTTATATGTATTATGCTTTAAAAAAGTTTTATTGTTAAAGCATATTATTAAGAAGAAGGAAAGCTAAATATACTAAATAATTAGGTATTGTTAAGCTATTGCATAGCTTCTAGTGCGGGGACCGAATTCAGAAATTGCGTAAGGAAGAACCTCACGCTCCCCACTCCTACGGGCGCGGAGGCGTGGCTTGAAGGCATAGCATGCAATAGCTTTACCGCGGCAGTCCCCGAGTGCCACAGGTCTTTTTTTTATTTTTTTACAACCTGACTAATTAAGTAATAAGTTAAACCTACGTAAGTATTTAATAATATGTAGATGACTTCGAGAGAAGCCAAGATATTTCAATGACCTTTGAATAGTCATTGAAGATGAAATCGTTCCATGACAAAACCCACAATAGGTAGTACACCGTACAATAGATGTGCAGTACGGTGAAGTATTCAGAAGTAATTAGTTGGCTCTTTCAATCATAATTATTATTAGTACTTTGTAAAATCTCTAATAACGGTAATAAGTAAACATTGCTACTTAGTTACTTTCATATTTTTTTTATAAAAAATATTTTAAATGGTTATTCCATTTGAAAAAAGATCCAAGCATATTATAAATCAGATTGCAGGTACAATGCAGACCGTAGGTACCTACTTATAGGTACCTATTTCTTTAATGAGAGCGCAATTATAATATAATTTATTTATGAAATAAAAAGTATAACTACTTAATGAATATTTATTCTTCGAAAAATTCTTTCCATAGCATAATAGGATCAATTAATTTACATTCGGTAAAATTCCGAGGAAAGGTAAAATATTTCTAAATTTCGAAAAACAATCAGTAGATTGGTACATACGTAATTATACATTAAAAAAAGGCATCTCTCTCTTTCAAAAGGCATCTCTTCTCCATAGTACGGAATAATAAACAAAGCTTCTAAATGGAATCTTAATTATAAGCCGTTGAAGTGTTTTGATGGCGGCACATTAATTTCATCTTGTTTTTCTGTTTTTAAGAAAAGTTATCTAGGCGAGAATACGGGCGTTTGTTTTTTTGAGTTTCAAGTAGGTATTTAATTATGCGACGTATTATTTTTGCAAAATTGGCAGTGGCTTATTATTTGGGCACCTAGAGCTGTCTATATAAGTTAATTTTAGAGAAGATGAGCCATGCCACTCAGCATACTTGCGTAAAGCAATGTTAATACTTTATTATAACAAAACAAAAGTACATTTACATTAAACCCCGTTGACACTCTTCCATATGGATATAGGTATGTAATTATAAAATGGACGAATCAAAATGGAATCAAACGATATCATTTGTTTCATCCATTTTACTAATTGCAGCCTGCATGTATTATAATATTTTGGCAAGTGTTCTTCCAAGTCCAATCCAATCCAAGAAAAGAAAACATAGAGTCACTGACACTCAACTATTGTAAACACTACTTAATATTTTTATTAAAACTTGGTTGAACTCTTTGTTTCTGAAACCTTCCCAGACTGTTTCTTATTACGAGCGAGTTAAAAGTCACCAAGTTTCGTTTTAAGTGAATCACTGAACGGAATTAATTTGATTTTCAGCGGAGTGCACGTAAAATCTGCAATCAGGTGAAAAGTTTGTTCTTTTCTTTTCTAATTAAACAAAGTTTTACTTGAAACCTATCTTTAGTTTTTTAGTTGTAGCTATATTAATTTAATTATATTGTTTAATTTTCATAATAGTAACCTATTAGTTTTCAACAATGCAATTTGTGCGCTAAAACTTAGTCTTAAAATATATTTTCATGCACTTGAATCGAATTAAGGAAGCTTCAATATTTTTGACATTCAATAGGTCCCTACTCGCTGGGACAAGAAAAGTGTTATCTTACTACTCCATTTTAGATTATTCATGAATTTAAATGCCTACTTTACTGTACAAATGACTGGCTACTATAAAGCGATGAACTGCTTCATTAAACAGTGATGTTAAAGCCTAGCATAAACAGTAAAATTAAGCATGCGGCCCCCAGCGAAAAGTTAGCGAATACATATTTCAGCAACAAACACACGTAATTCAATTTACAAATTCACATTTCGCTCCGAACCGCGAGGATTCTGACGTCACTCAACTGAATGGGGTACTAATGGTGAGAAAATTTTACCCGCGCAATTGTAAAGCTTTTAAAATCTCTACAAATTGAAGGGAAGATTTTTCTTTCCAGTGATTTGAGGGGATTCGCTGAATTTTTATCACTAGCATTACAATATAGATGTGATGCTACTGACAGTGAAAAGTTCTTTAAATTTATCTGTCTAGTCTAACTCAGTAATATTAAATTTTTCCTTCTCTAACTGCTTGTGAGAAACTTCTATATTATACATGACTGTTGACTGATTTTTCAAGAAATACTGGGCAGCGCTGGATAGTTTGCTTACTAATAAAAACCAGGTTAAGGGCTTAATGAGAACGCTTGCTTGACCTGAGCTTCTACACTCGGCTACTGTAATGGAAAGCTCTCAGTACCCGTATCGCAAACTACGCCGTCCTTTAAATGCAACTTAGGCGAGGATTTTCAAATTTACAGCATTAATATTAACTGGAACTTACTAAACATCTATAAACTTTCATTTATGAACGTTTCAGCCCGATGAAGTCAGTCTAATCAAGCCCTATTCTAATTCAAATTCGACGGAAAGCTGAAACTTCAACGGCAGGTGTTCTCAATTCTAACCATAAGTTACAAGAACTGTTTGAATTCTATTCTCATTTGATTCTTTGCTATTCAAAACTTGCTTTGATAGCTAGCGGTATGAGAGCAGCGTTTTATGCTCAAATTGATATGAAAAGGGTATAAAGAATTCAGGCGTTCAGTTAAAATAACCGATACATTTTTCTGTGACTCCGCTTTGTAGGGTTAAAATCGTTATTTCAAATTTATGGGAACATTTCGATACTGTTGAAATTACAAATCATGTTAAACAAAAAAATTATAGATGATCCATTGAAATGTTACATTTTTTAGGCCTGACCTTGAGTTTTTTAGAGGACGCAATTTTATTTTTTTGATGTGTAGGGGGGGTCAGTGTGAAGCTAAAACCAAGTTTGTGGGGTCGCCACCCTTGTCCCATGGCCGCCATCTTGAAAATAGCGGTTGAAATGGTTTTAACGATATATCTCTTAAACTATTTATCTGATAATAAAACAATTTTAACATTATTTGTTGCAAATTAAATTCTCTACAACTTTGATTCAGTAACTTTTTGTCGTAGAACTATAAATAAAAAAGTTATAAGTGAAAATGTTCAGAAATTAAAGATGTTTATATTTTTCAATAAAACTTTTTTTTATAAGTTTACGAAGAAATTATATCAGACCATTTTTGTAGATTGTTTTTCGTAGAACAACTTTTATATACAACATTTTTTCATTACGTCAATAGCTAAGGTTTTACAGCGCTCAGAAGTGAGTACTATTTTTCAGTAGTAACTATACATAATAAATTGGCTATTGGCTCTTTTCCCAGACTCCACAACAATGGAAGCACACTGCAGAACATTTCAGCCCTGCTTTTCGACGTAAAAAAAAAACGCACTTCCAGACTCTACCTCCTGGGTTGTGGGGAAAAGATTCAATAATTAATTATTAATAATATTGTAAAATTAATTATTAAAAATATTATTATAACAAAAATAAAATAATTACTGGTGACAAATTATTATTAGTACACACATAATATATCGTATTCTGTATAGTAAAGAGTACTTAAAATAGTACTCACTTCGGATGGCTGTAAAACCTTAGCTATTTACTTAATGAAAAAATGTTGTAAATAAAAGTTGTTCTACGAAAAACAATCTACAAAAATGGTCTGATATAATTTCTTCGTAAACTTATAAAAAAAAAGTTTTATTGAAAAATATAAACATCTCTAATTTCTGAACATTTTCACTTATAACTTTTTTGTTTATAGTTCTACGACAAAAAGTTACTGAACCTAAGTTGTAGAGAATTTAATTTGCAACGAATAATGTTAACCTTGTTTTATTATCAGATAAATAGTTTAAGTGATATATCGTAAAAACCATTTCAATCGCTATTTTCAAGATGGCGGCCGTTGGACAAGGGTGGCGACCCCACAAACTTGGTGATAGCTTCACACTGACCCCAAAAAAATAATATAATACACATCAAAAAAATAAAATTGCGTCCTCTAAAAAATGCGACCCCAAATGTAACTTTTCAATGGACCAAGACGCGTTAGGAAACAAGGAGGCTTATTACCATAGAAATCTAAATAACAAGACACATAGAAGTGCTATAATGTATTAATGTCATAATTCGTATGAAAACCGCTGTCGCCAAAATCAACACATTCAAATCGAAAGCTAAACAGTACACACAAGTAAACTATGCCTTTTATTGGACAGCTTGATTTTAGTGAAAACTAACTTATCTATTAAATTAAGCTTTTGAATATGTATCCTAACGCACGAATTTACGGTTTATTTTAGAAGAACATCCCTAAGTATATGAGACTTTTTGCTCCAATACGAACCGTGATAATAAGAATAGTCGACTGTGTCATTCATTGTTATTTCGATTACTATGGTGACACTCGTAATACTTGTAAATATTCTATAATTTTAAGGAAAAACGGCATTATTTCTAAAAAAAATATTTTCCGATGAAATATTATTCCTTTATAAGTATAATTACAACTTGTGGAAGAATTTCCGCAATGGGAATTGCTGAAACACACCATGTATACACTCATACGTCTCCAGAGCAACTGAACAGTGACGAATGCACTGGTGATGTGCAAATCACCTGAGTGGCGACAAGGTCACGCACGCCTACGACTTCTAGCGTCTTGTTATTTAGTTTTCTATGCTTATTACTATAGTTAAATAATGCAATACTTGTATATAGGAAGCTTGATGTAAATTAAAATCGTATTTATAGAAGTAGTATCTAGTGAAATAATATAGGTACATACAATCATACTCTAACAATGTGTCATCGCCACAAAGTATTAAATGAAAATGTTTTAAAACGCACATAGAATAATGAAATAAAATAAACCGTCAAGCCCGCTTTGTCCGTCGAATGGAACAGACAAAATTGGTCATTTCAACTTGAAAGGAATCCAATATTGAAAGTTTGGGTTTGACATTGTGAACTTTTCGGATACTCTTATAAAAATACTTTGGATACGAACATTGTTCGTTGGATACATTTTCCTTCCTTATTTCTAAGATTCGAAGTGGTCCGGGAGCCAGGAACAGATTTTATGACCAAGTTCCTCTCAAGCGGTAATTAGTAAAATGCATCAAAGTAGATATAGTAATATGAAGCCTCGTGAACGTCAGCTGGAGCTCGGTTGGGGGGAAGAGCGGTTGTAGCCTCCCGTATCAGCTGACGGTTTTTCCACCAAGATACAGCCAGCTGACCTATATATTTATCCACAGTTACATATAAGCTATCATCAGGTAAATTTTTGTTTGAGAGGAAATCACGGAAAATAAATTTTTCTTTAAATTTAACTTTCATGTTCGAGACACCAGCTGACGTATAATACACCATGTTGTAACCAGCTGATTATTTTTTTTCGTTGAGATATTGGGTTAGCTACAATTTGACAAATTTTTAGCTGAGAGGAAATGAATGAATGAATGTATTTTTTTTCCTACGTGCGTGGGAGGCTACAACCGCTCACCCCCCCAACCGAGCGCCAGCTGACGTTCACGAGGCTTTATAATACTATACTCTGAAGCGTCTGACGAATTATCTCTTGATAGGTAATAATTAACCAAATTTGCACCTGGCTCCCGTACCAAAGGTTGTAATAAGATGGTATAATTGTTAGAGTCATTTTTGTTTACTTAAATTTAGGAAAAAGTAATGGTAAAAGAGTGAAAATTCTTTATAGGTAGTATATTAAGATAAATATAATAAATGTTCGTATTAGATTTTTGGTTATTCCTGAGTTACATAGGCTTTATTATTTTAATTTTAATATTATTTGACGTCCCGCAAAAGCAAGTTATACGCGAGAGTTGTACCTATTTCTTGTATATAAAAAAGTAAATAATATGTAATTTGACCAAACCTATACCCATTATTTTTCCTATTAGAAATATCACGTAAAACATCTTGCAGAAATAGTCAAGAATAAATTCAGTTGCTTCATTTTAGATTTATAAAATATACTTTAAAAGACTTTTACATAGTAACGGACACACAATGTAGCGCTCCATTAATAATAATATATTTGAAGTACCAAGTTTTAAATAAAACTTAACAGAAGTTCTTTCAATTCGGAAATTTGTCATAGTAGACAGTACATTGCTGAATTTCCATATAGCACAAGAAAAGTTTTCTTTTTATGGTAGCAATGTAATAATGTGTAATAAAGTCTGTGCTCTATAATAAATCTATGAAGATTTGCCCACAAAGTCTGCATGTGGTCTGCAAGCTGGATTATACATTATATTGTCAAATAAAAGTATAAATCATATTCTTTTACTTAGTTATAACAAGGTTATAACTATAACCACACTATAACTTATCACTATATAGTTTGTTATAGTAACGATTATATACTGTAACCAGAATCATATTAATGATTAATGATTGTGTTATTTGAATATTAATTAATTAACAGAAAATTAATGAATATCGAATAGGATTATAGATTGTAATTTAAGAAACAGGTTCAAATAAAAAATCATGGCACGGCACACCATTGAGCCAAATAAAAAATATTTAATATCAATTAGGTATTTTGATATCGTTCTTTTGTGATATCGAAAGAATATAAAACACCTTGAAATGCATGGCCAATTACATCTCTCGATTGTAACATAATCTCTATTCGTTTGACGAATACAGCAATGGACACCTTTGAACTTTGACTATTACAACAAGACCAAACGTCAAAAAAGCTACTTTTCTAAACGCAACCGTTTCACAAAATTCCCCCATAATTCCAGCTGGATTTTTAGCTCGATCAAAAAGATTAAACTAAAATCCCTTTACAAAAAATCCATATTTTTAGTAAATGGCTGTTTGGACTGATTAATTACTATTTTGCTTAATATTAAGATAAATACCCAGGTGGCTGTAGCGTCGTTATTTTATCTGGTATAAGTAATTAAAATAAGACCATTTCGACGCCCCCCGCGAATAATCCGGTAATCGTAAAAGTGAAAATGTTCAGGAAAAATAAAAAACCATTTTTCCTTAATAACTCCATTAAACAACAAGTATCAGAGACTTTTAATATCGCATATGGAAGCTAATTTTTTCAGCTATCTGGTTATTTCAACAAAATTTAAGTAGTCCCAAGGGGTTCGTTATAATTTAGCTGGATGCATTTTACTATACTAGTGTAGGTCAAGCTCTGGTTAGTAATGTCACTTACGATATTGTTCGTGTAAATTTATATTTTCGACGGCAACAGTAAAATCTTGTTGCGCTAATATTCGTGTTATTTGTTTTGTATACTGAACATTTGTAAAAATCTATTACTTGGTTATTCGATTGTTTAACAGTAACGTACATTTTATTGTTATAACTATTACTGTTTATTCGAATAGTTTACTTTAGTATCATTTGATGATTATTATAGTATATTTTATGAAATACAGGACATTTTAGTAAATGAAACAACTTTGGATTGTTTCACAAAACTCGATAGTTATTATTATTATAAAAAATAGACACTGCACTGAAGACACGACTATTACACATGATTACATAATCATGAAAATTATACTATGGTCCTATTACAGTTAAAAATTTAACCCTTAAATTGATTTCGTCCGTTTTAAAGGACATAGTATTTACACACATGCTGGCGCTGTTATAGCAGACCTAAGCTTTGCTAATCGGTATATTGGGAAGGTACTAGCTATGTCCTTCGCGTACATGCAGGTTTTTTTACCAAAGCGAAGTATAGTCGCGAATGGTGACCATTTGAAAATTGCAAAAAACGGATCTCTTGACTCTCCTGATAAAATTGATAATAACTGTAAGTATTTTGGCTATTTTGCTTATAATGTTATATTATTAGTTAGAATACGATTGTAAGTATAGTATTTTGACATAATTTTTACATATTTTACAATATTTGGAATACAAATCTTAGTTTATATACGATGTCCCATAAAACGGACGTTGACAACTTGGAGTATATACTAGGGTATACTTCATATGTCCTATGTAACGGACGTTGCCAATAAGGCCATCCATTTTCAACGTCATCATTTTGATATATTTTTCTCTATTTTTAATATGTTTTAGAGGAGCATGACTTGGCAATCAATAAAAAATTCCCCACCTATCTCTGGCGGAAGCTGAAGAGTCTGGCGTTGAGTTGAGATGACGATTTTGAAGGAAATGTAGACCTACGGGAGTGATTTCAATATGATAACAGTGTCAATCATTTACCCCCAGCACCATACCTTCGGAATTATACGACATATTGATTTGAGACACAATGAAGATCCAAAAAGTCAGAATTTTTACCATCAACAAAATATTATTGCTGCAGAATTACAGCCATTACATGCGGTGCGAGATGAATCTTCCCTACTTCTCAGTAGTTCTTCAGCCACAGCATGATGTTACTTACCAGAAATACCACCCAATGTTGAAAAATTAAAATAATAATACCTTACAAATTAAAAAACTGGCAGAAAATGGATACAATATATGCCAAAGAATCCAAAAAAAAGCGATTTAAATTTCGTGTTTGTTTTGGTACTTCAGGCATGGTATACGACTTCTTTGCATACGATGAAGCAAACACATTTCAATCTGTACAATATAAGGAATGGGAAGAGGACTTTCTTGGTGTATTAGATAAGTTCTCAGGCTATGTAATACTATTTATATTCCAATTCTTAGCATATTCTTAGGCTGTGATTTTTGGTAGTGTCGTTTTTTTAAAATCCATTATTTTTAACGATATCGTTAAAGTTTTAACCAACATTTTAAGACAGATGTTTGAAAAGCTTATTCTAGATCGTCCATAATTATAATTTGATAATAATTTTGAATTACAGAGTTGAAAATGTGCATTGTATTCATGTACCACGGTTGCAGGAATAATGTGCAATGTCCGTTATATGTGACGGTTCGAACATGTACATATAATTGGCAGTGTCCGTTTTATGTGACATAGTGAAAACAATAGAAAAAATTAAAATTTTTAATTTTTTTTTTCATTTTCCTCTTTTCTATCCTAATTCCAACACATCCTCCAAATTTGGACATTATAAACACAAGTTATCTAGGGGTGACAATTTAAGGGTTAATCAGAATCCTCATCAGAACCTCACAGAATGCGAATCCACCGTGACCAGTCAGTACTTGTGTGGTGTGGTGTGTGTCATGTCTTTTTCCCGACTACCTTGTATGCAGCAGCAGCGCTTGGGAAAAAGAGCTTCGTGACTCCGGCCGTTCCTCCTACATCGTATCTCCTATCCCATTCGCTGATCGTATCCTGTCTCAAAATACGCTTGACGAATGAAACAGGACACAGATCGTAATCTGGTTTCCTCCTCAACCCCAGAGCGGCCTCCTTGGCTAACTCGTCTGCCCGTTCGTTCCCCGCCCTTTTTTTTTTTTTTTTTTTTTTTAAGTGGGGAAATCTTGCATAGATACCCACGGCCTCCGGGGAAGGGGCCGTGGGTTATGTCGGATTCCTACCGACCAAAACCCCACTGTGTTCCGTCAAGCCGCATCAACGACCAACGACGGGGCCACGGGTATGGTCTGCGTGCGCCTTAATCCAAAACAGGGAGACCTCCCGCCTCTGCAATGCAGCGTTTCGGAGGGCCGCCCGTGTTTGTACAGTTCGGGGGATGAGGGGAACTCAGGGTAACCGCCTGGAGCGCCGATCTGGAGTCAATAAGGACACCGACCTTTGCCGCTCCACTCTTGCAAGCTATGTCTACTGCTCTTTTGAGCGCTAGGAGCTCAGCCTGATATGAAATATTGGATGTCCACACTCCCCATTACAAGTCGTGGCATGTCAAATTTTAATTTTCATGTCGAGAGCAGGGCACATGTCTTGTGTGGTGCGAATTTTTGTTTATTTCTGACACCCCATTCTTCAATTTTCCTCAATGTGCAGTTTGTCTTCGTCTCTACTTCTAAAGCAGTATCTCCATCAAACACTAGCACAATGTCGTCGGCAAAAGCCTGACAAAACACATCCATCTCCTCTAACATCCACAGCAGAGGATCCAGCAAGAGGTCCCACAGGAGCGGCCCACCTATAGAACCCTGCACGCACCCCTTGTTGGTCTCTCTACTCACTTCACACCCACAGGTATGCGGGGGAGAAGAGGTGTGAAAGTTAGGTAACTTTCACACCTCTTCCACTCAGGTATCTGCTGATCACCCGCCTTACGTTCCCCGGACACCCAACTTCGGCCAACCGCACCTTTATGACTGGCCACCAGGCGCTGTCGAAGGCTCCCTTTATACCACAACAGAAATCTTCTTCTCCCTCCCTCCCTCCCTCCCTCTTATTTCTGATGTGGCCCACCAGTCTATAGAGGGCGTCCTCGGTGCTCCTCTGTGGCATGAAGCCATACTGATGGGGGCTTATTGTGGGCAGCAGGTAGAACCTGAGTCGGACGACCAGCATCTAATGAAGATGAAGATGAAGGTTTCGATGTGGTCTATTCTGATGCCTGCCTCGTTTATCTATCAAACTTTCATCTCTTTTAATTTTTCTAAGGCCGTGTAAATCATTTGCTCAGTAATAGAAAGTGTTTAAAAAAATACCTTGCATACTTGCACTCCATAATGAATGTATCTGGAAATCGATTTCTTAATAAAACCCCGAATAAGCCTGTACTAGCACTTACTTAAATAATGTAGAAAACTATTTACCTGAATAATATCGTAACAATGTTTACTGTCGAAGCATATTGATATTATTTTTCGTAAAGATCTAAAACCATATTATTCGTTTAAAATACATTTTAATGTTATTTTATGGAATATACGCGTAATTTTTCATATCTTCGTAAATAAAGATAGAAAAATTCTGAAAAAAATTTACATGGTGTATTTTAACTTCTAGATGCCGAAAAACGCATAACATGAAAAACCCCGTAATAGGTCATTACCGGATTATTCGCGGGGGACGTCGATTTATGTACCTATTCAATAGCTTTCCGCCCGCGGCTTCGACCTAATAAATTATATACTAAAATCTTCCTCCTGAATGTACCTATTAAAAAAACCGTTGTATCAAAACCCGTTGCGTAGTTTAAAAGATTTAAGCTTACATGGGACATAGGCACATATAGACAGAGATAGCGACTTTGTTTTATAGTATGATGATGTTCCGGTGACTGCTTATTTCGGTGCTGTTAATGCTTTTATAGAGATAAACGGTCTTTCTTTGTATCGCTACTAAAAACTCGCTTTTTGTTTATGATCAATGATGAAAAGTGTACTAAACATGTTTTAAACAAAAGCTGATTGTTGCTGTAGTTAAAAAAAAGTTGTCGCATGTCAGAATACTAATTAAAGAATAATATAAATACATAATAATTATCACACGGTTCCGTCGGTATAGACTTCATCGACGGGCCTCTAAATATCACACCATAAAATGCGAAGGAGTTATTTGCATCGATAAATCTTTATAACGGTTGCTATAATTCCTGTAGTTACGTCCCTAAAGCCAGTGGAACTCAAATATTATTTATTTGAGACATCTATTTGAAAGTTTACGGCCTCCCATGGGCAATATACTTCCCATTTTACGGTAAAAGCAAGCGACAGCGTTGAAAAATATTTTACTGAAAAATAAATCTAAATAATATGTTTTCCTTACTTGTGATTCTCGTAGTTGATAAGATTCTAAATAGCTTTCAAAGGGAGTCTGTTATTTGATTGATGTTTTTTGTGTTCTAATTTTATTAATTTTTGTATATAGATTTATGAATGATTTCGATTGATTAGTCATGAGTCTATATTTAAACAAGATACAATATTCCGGTTTAGGCTTTGGAGGATATTTAAGTAGATTTTTCTAGAATTTGTACTTTATACTAAAAATCTTATTTATCTTATTTACGGTACCTATCTATAGATATTTTTTAATAATTAATTTCTAATGCGTGTGATTAGCAAGTAATCAAAGGCAAAGATTATTATCACTCACTAATTGAACTTCCGTCGTACACCAAAAATCTATACTATTATTCTAAAGCTGACGAGTTTGTTTGTTTGTTTGAACGCGTCAATCTCAAGAACTACTGGTCCATCTTGAAAAATTCTTTCGGTGTTAGATAGCCCATTTATCGAGGTAAGGTTATAGGCTATATACTAATATGATTAGGTAGTTACGCTAAGACAACAGGAGCGGAGAACTGCGAGTAAAACCGTGAGACACACTTTACTTAGATTGGGGCTAAATTAATTGATTTATGCGGGATAATAATATATAAATCTATACACGTGTACAGATAATTAGTTTTGTACTTTTAATTAAATCTGTCCTTATATTCTAACGCTCAAGAGTTTGTTTTTTTAGGGTTCCGTAGCCAAAATGGCAAAAACGGAACCCTTATAGTTTCGTCATGTCCGTCTGTCCGTCTGTCCGTCTGTCCGTCTGTCACAGCCGATTTACTCGGAAACTATAAGTACTACAGTGATGAAATTTGATGGGAATATGTGTTGTATGAACCGCTACAAAAATATGACACTAAATAGTAAAAAAAAGAATTGGGGGTGGGGCCCCCCATACATGTAACTGAGGGATGAAATTTTTTTTTTCGATGTACATACCCGTGTGGGGTATCAATGGAAAGGTCTTTTAAAATGATATAAAGTTTTCTAAAAAACATTTTTCTTAAAGTGAACGGTTTTTGAGATATCAGCTCTCAAAGTCGTAAAAAGTATGTCCCCCCCCTCTATTTTTATAACTACGGGGTATAAAATTCTAAAAAAAATAGAGGTGATGCATGCTAATTAACTCTTTCAACGATTTTTGGTTTGATCAAAGTATCTCTTATAGTTTTTGAGATAGGTTGATTTAACTGTAATTTATTATATTTGCTGCTACGGAACCCTTTGTGCGCGAGCCCGACTCGCACTTGGCCGGTTTTATTGGTTGAAAGCCCTAATCTCAGGCAACACTGGTTAGTGGGAAAAGCATATTTTACGTCGGGAAGGCAATTTATTAAATGACAAAAATAAGGCTACGATGTATGACCGGAATATACAGTAGTAATAGGAGCGAGAAACAATGAAAAATAAAAACCGGCCAAGTGCGAGTCGGACTCGCGCACCGAGGGTTCCGTGGTAGTAAGTTTAAAATTATTAAAAAAATATATATTATGTGATGTAACTAAAAATTTATGGTTTTCGTAATTTTTCCTTTATCTATGCTATAAGACGTTGCTTCGTACCAAATTTCAAGAGTCTGAGTTCACGGGAGGTACCCCTGTAGGTTTTGATTCCCTTGCAAGTGTCGAAAATTTGCGGCATAAACGGCTGTATCTTTTGATTGCGTTGGCTTAGAAGTTTGATTTTTTCACAGCTTCAAGGGATAGTAGACCTGAGTAATTGATATAAGTTTCAGCTTCATACCTCCACGCGTTCCTGAGAAAAAGGGTCTTGACAGACGGACGGACGGACGGACGGACAGACGGACAACAAAGTGATCCTATAAGGGTTCCGTTTTTTCCTTTTGAGGTACGGAACCCTAAAAATCGCAAAAATGGGCACCTATTACCATAATATTTATTTTCAAGCTATTCAATTAATTTTTATTAATAGATAGGATCGATCAGATCTTTGAGTAAAGAATTGATTCATAAAGTAAATAATATTTCTTGAATTTCCATTTAAATTTTATCATTTAGCATCTTACCAGTGTAAGAATCAGAAGCTTATCGTAGTTTATATTCTATTTTTGGTACAATTAAATTATTATTGGCAAGAGATTTTAAGTGAGGCGGCAGATAAGTGACTTAAAAGTTTCTAAGGTAGTGTTATCATAGATTATCTTAGATAATGAATGAAGAATCAGATAATTTGAATCAAGATATAAATTTATTACATACCATTGAATAATAAACTATTAGGTCTTCATTTGTATATCACTATGCTGAAAATTAGTATTACGCTTTGCGCGTTGCTAATAATTGTGCTTTCTCAGTCTGACAATGATTTCAACCAAGCTGATAATAATAAATTTGACACAAGTATTGAAAATACTAGTAATAATGAAACTGTAAGTGAATATTTAGTGACTACAGATGATCTTCAGAACTATATTGCAAAAGTATATAATTTAGTTGACAGTGATGTGAATAAAGTAGGCATAATATTCGAGGATGTGTTAAGTGAAGGCGCTGTGGTTGTTATAAAGTGTAATGATAGTTGTGTTAAAATGTATAAAGTATTTGAAGATGCTTATTTGGAAAGTAACAAGATTATAGAAAGTGAAATTATTTTTCAAGTAAGTATTGATAAAACGTTGGTATTTATTTATGTTTTCCGTTAAAAATTATTATAATTTACTTTCGCAATTTAATAGAATCAAAACAATCAAATGTGTTTTTTTTTGTATTAGTGTTTTTAGAAATTTCCTTTTTTTTCAGAATATTTTAACGGTACAAGTCTTGGACCTGTCCTTAATGAAGATATACCATCTGAAATATAAAATCGATAATAATCAGAGCCCACACTCAACGAATAATGCTACGACTATTGTTTTAAGTCAACGAAGGGTAGAATACATAGATCAAGTTTCTACTAGCATAAGAGAAGCAGATGAATATGTTAGCACTATCACTCAAACCGAATTACCATCGACTTCTACAGTAATAACTGGCGAAACTGACCTTCCTTCGACTACAGAATCATCCACAAATGAATATTCTACGATTACCGACTCAGTGATATCTTCAACAAATAATATAAACTCAGAATTACCTTCAACATCTGAAACGCTAGAATTAACAGATTCTACAATTACACAAGGATCTACCACAGTGACAGATGATCTTACAACAATAACAGGGACCTACCAAACAGATTTTCCATCTTCAATTATTACTGATACTACAGATTATTCTCCCACAGAAGAGAGTACCAAAATAGCAACAGAAGATCTGCCATCAACAACGCCGGGCGCATCTTCAACTGAATTTATTAGTACTACCATCCAAACTGAATTACCATCAACTTCTGTTATAACTACAGATGGAACTAATCTTCTTACGACGACAGAATTTACCTCAACACCAGCAGTCGAATTATCCACCACGACTGACTATGTTATATCTACGACTGGTTTGCCTTCATCATCAATACCAGAAATAACAGACACTACGATTACACAAGATACAACATTAACAGATACTCCTTCAACAACAACAGGTGCGTACTCGACAGAAGTAACAGATACAACCATTATACAATCTACAATAACAACATATCAACCTACAACGACAGGTGCTATCTCGACAGACGCAACAGACACAACCATCACACAAGTTATAATTACAACAGATGAACCTACAACAATGACAGGTGCATACACGACGGAACTAACAGATTCAACCAGTATACAATCTACAACAATAAAAGATGATCCTACACCAACGACAAGCGCATACACGACAGAAGCAACAGATACTACTATCACACAAGATCCATCAACAACATATGAACCTACAACAATGACAGACGC
>CAJQZN010035276.1:0-33107 GCA_907164685.1 Colias eurytheme | reverse complement strand
CCTGTTACAAATGACTCGAAATTTTGTGTCAGTATCTCCCGGTCTATTGGGCTTTAAGAACCTTTGTGTCATCGGTTACGTTTAAGAAATTGTTTCCTTTATGGAGAGGTTTTTTTTCCATTTCACAATTAATTTGCGGATTTATTTTATAAATATAATAAATATGGCTTTCATTTGAATAGGAAAATCCACAAAATTTTATACTTAAATAAAAGTTGTGGTTCGTACCGTACAATGTATTAGTTTCCAACATAAAACGAGATACGACTTCATGATTTTAATTAAATTTCTAAATCAAAGCAATAAAGCGACACAAAAGCGCTTTCAATTTGCATTAGTTATTCATAAATATCCAAACACATCGTAAAATGACGTTGAAAACGTTGCTGGAATTTAATATCGAGCTAAGAATTAACAAATATGTGGACTTAAATATTGCACATAGGGCCCGCTGGCAGCGGCTGGAGCGACCATGAATGCGACATGTTCTGGGAAATATCGCAGCGCTGTCTCGCGCTTTACGCTTTACGGTTACGTTGAAGACGCGACTTCAATAATATGAGAATATTCAAGGAATTCCGCCATCTTCAACTCGATTCTGCTAAATCTGCGATGCGAACATTTTTGCGATTTAATTCCATTTATACGTGGCTTTTAATTTGTGTTAGAGGAGTCATTTACTATCTCATAACTTTTATATGTAATTAGCTCCTTTAATTAAGTTTTGATTTAACAATTTTAGGTACGAGAAAGTAGCATACCTGCTACAACATTCTACTATAAAAGATGACTAGTAAACATTTTTCAAAACTAATTAGTTAAATGTTAAACATACCTACTATGCATAAGCATCTTTAGCACACAGTTCTTCTAACAATATCAATAACAACATTTAATAAAAAATTCGCGTTATTTCCAATAAAACAAGGCATCTAAACGTAAACAACCGTCACATGTGCGTCCTTATACAGCAGTAGATATGAAAATTAATTAAAACCAATTGAAGATGTACACGGGTCGAGAAACCGTAACGCGACTTAATAACGGACCCCAATATTTATACCGTAAACAATAAAAATTCCATACGAACACATACATAAATCTCAATTGGAAATTCAAAGCCTTTTTATGCCGTTTTATTGAAAATGTGTTGCCATATTGAACGTCGCCCTTTTTCATAATTCTATTCAACGCCATTACAGTGTATTCCTATAAAATATTTTCATTAAATAAACATGTGCTGAAATCGAATGTCACTTTTAGTGAAAATGATTAATATTTTTTGTAGCAAAATGTTTTATACTGAATGTATTGAGGTTATTATTTACTTTGTTATCAAATCCTACACAATCGTATGATTTAAATGAGTCTACCAAGATTAATAAGCAATCATATTCTGTAAAATGAGCAGGTACCTAATTAAAATTCAGACCTCTAATCCTATTATCCTATTAATATTATAAATGTGAAAGTTTGTTTGGATGTTTCTTACTCTTTCGAAACCGAACCGATTACAATGAATTTTAGCACACATATAGAGGGTATCTTGGATTAACACATACGATAGGTTTTATCCCGGAAATCCCACGGGAACGGGAACTATGCGGATTTATCTTTGAAAATGCGGGCGAAGCCGCGGGCGGAAAGCTAGTGATATATAAAGATAGATCCAATTCCGATAGACATTACTGTTAATTTCGTATTAAGACGTGGTGAAAGCCGTGTCTAACAGCTAGTAATTAAATATAGGTAGTTATTATTTTATGCTAAACACTGTTCGTTAATATGGTCTCCGTAAGGACACCAAATTTTACCCGCTGGAAAATCGTTAGACCCCAACTTAAATCAAATCTATATTTAGGCCTTTAATCACCGGCGATAGTGCGACTAAAGCCAAAGTATATTCTTACACAGAAAAAATAAAATTATTCAAGAAAAAAGTGAAGCAAAATATAATTTAAAACTAGATTAATTAAATCGAAAATGCTCTAAAAAAGTTTATAAGTTTATTATTGTCAACAACAGAAATGACAATAATATTTCAACAATCCTAGCCACCATCAGCTTTTTACTTAAAAACACTTACTTCCTTAATACTTATTTCCCACATCGCGACCGCTCGGAAATAAGTATTTGTCATTTTAAAACAAGAACTGTCAAAGGGAATCTTTCAATACCTCGAGTACCCACTTCTCACTCTCACTTTTTTGCTTGTTACAAATTCTATTCTAGTCGCAAAATGTCGCAAGCCGTCGCGGTCGCCAGTCAGTTAACCGCCTTAGAAATATTTCTCCAGTATCCCCGAACATACTCGAATAGCCGGGGCAAATTGTTGTTTAATCTGAGACCGGATTTGAGCAATCCAGCACATGAGACCGCAGATTCTGTTGAGGACGACTAATGCAATTCAAATAATCGCTACCGTAACTCGATTCTACGTACGCTCCCTTCGGTGCATATAATTTGGAACATATCATAGAGGATTCAATGGAATTTGTCCTGTTTGCATGTGATATTATTATACTTGTGGTACAGATTAACTTATCGGGAGATTTTCTGAGTATTCCTATGTAAGAGGATCTTGTTAATTTGTCATATAAAGCAATGTTTTATTATAATTTAATGAATAAATTATTTTTCTTAACATAATTTAAGTACTCCTCTTTTCCATTTGAAATATAACTGCACATTTCTTGTCTTGAGAGTTTTAACAAAACCTACCATCACGGACTACAATAAAGAGTCAACTGGCTTTTAATTCAAAGTTACACTAAAGGCTGACAAGATAATTATCATAATTTATTCAGCGGAATCCGAAGACGGGCCGTTTAATAGAAAGACTAAAGGCTTTAGAGCACTTAGGGTTATATTAAGCTGACAGGCAAGTGGCGTTTTCATTAATACAGAGGAGATAACAAATTGCGCTAATTTCGTGGGATATCCATCTTTTATACAAATATTTAATGACAGCGGAATCAATATTATAATAAATTATACCTACTTTTGAAACGAACACAACGAGGTTATAAAGATAATAGTACCTACGTATATTTAAAATAGTCCTTCAAATTCTTCTTCTAACTAATAAATTAAAGTAATAGAGCGTTAATAAAAAGTATTAATTACTTAATTAATAATTTGACATAGTATAGAAATCAACGCGTGTGGGTAGATAAAGAAAAGTAGAAGTATTACTAGTAAGGAACAGTATCACGATTATATTTTTGCTGAAAATATCATAAAGACTATATAATAAAATCATAAACAAAACAATATATCTTAAAGTTACACATATTAAAACCCATTCGCGAATAAAAATAAAAAAATAACACAAAAAAGACAACTCCTACGAGCTATTTTATTTGTAACAAAATCTAGAAACCTTCAAGAAAATTCACAACACTAGCAATAACGCTCACAAAATTTCCAAACAACACGAATAAATAAAACACTTGGATAAACAAAACATCGGCTTAATACCATTACGGCGACCAATTGCGGGATTTATATAGAATTAGCGAAGATGCCCCAAAGCCTTATCTTCAATATCAACGATAACATAAACTTTGGGAATTCAACTTGCTCTTTGGAAGTTTGCGATTGGAGACAAGTCTGTCAACCGAATCAATTATATTTAGACAAATCCGTCGCAGACTTGTGTAAATTGTAAATTCAATTAAGTTCGATATTTTCTTTGTACATTGTTCAAAGTTTATTATGCTTTGAAGCGGAATATAATTTTATTCAAAACAAAATATTGTTAATGTTACATGAATTATTTATAAAATATACAAATATTTATATTCCATTTGAATAACGTTAATAATTAAAAAAGGTGTAAAATTATCTTGCATCGGCCGGGAATCGAACCCGGGCCGCCCGCGTGGCAGGCGAGCATTCTACCACTGAACCACCGATGCTTGTTTACCAAGCTTGAAATTGTTACCCAGTTCAAATAAAACATTTTTTGTATTATAAAATTTTATACATGATATTGACATTTTATACAAAATGTATATAGTTAGCTAATTCATTTCATAGATTTCAATGTTTTGTTGTATCGAATAGCAGACCTGAAAACACTTTTTATTTTTCATATACACCTTATTTTACACCTAATCCAAGCTAGCCAGTAGCAGGCAATCAAAACCTCCCAGCTTAATAACTACAAGCGCGAAGTAGCGCATCATGAATAAAACAGTTCACGGGACCAATCGATAACCACTTCCACTAGACCCCTGTCCGAGACCAACCATAATTCAGCCAGGTGTCAATCACGCTGGCCGTCACCAAACTATACCCGAAGACAAACAAGACCTCAGCAAACAGCCGCTGACGTCACGAGTGCCAATAATAGGATTAATTACACCAGTTTTGGCTTAGCGTCTACAGCTTAATTAATTATACGAGTGCATCTTGCCGTGTTTGATCGTTGCTTCGAATAAACAGCTACGAGTCGGTGTTTGTGTGTTTGCACTTATTAATATTGAGTGCAGACTTGAGTGATTGCGGTCTGATGAATGCGGCTTGATACGTTAGTGCAACCAGAGTTGGGTGTATTTTAATTACAGATGAGATTTAAGAAAACCTAAACAAGATACGATTAAAAATACTTTTAAAAAGTGATGCGTGGCTATTGTCTATTATCTACATATCTCACAAGAGTTAATAAATAATTATAAGAACTTTAGATATAAAGGAGTAGTGGGAAGAAGTAAATAATGCAGATACAAATATGTCAAGACCTACTTGCTGTATTTAGTTTTCAAAATTTACTTTGACTGTTCAGTTGATACACTGGTAAACGTGTAAGCTAAGTACAAATCAGTCTGAACTTCAATCCAAAATAATAATAAGCTTTTCCTACAAATTCTAGAACACACACACTCAAACGCTATTATAAAAACACGTATCCCTGAAAAATTCCCATACATATTCGCAAAGAAAAACATCGTAGAATACGATTCAATATTGCGATGTCAACCACGTAGCGAGCCGCGTTCAGGTAAGTGCTCGGAATAGCAGCGATCATAAAATAACAATAGGAAAATACGTTTTAAAGGAACCTCCATTACTATGTGTTCATTGGCCCAGAACTTTGTATTGACGACAGAGCGTTGGCACGATCGACAGCGGCGGGCCGCGCAAATTGCGAATTTTATCGCGGTACTTTATTGTTTTTGGAATTTGATAAGTTATATAGCGGTATTAAGCTCATAGTGGTATTAAGTTAGTGCTTTCTTTCAGAAAATTATTATAAATAAATCATAATAACAAAAAACAAGGATCACTAAGATAACTATTCGTAATTTTATCATATCATGGTGTAAATCAAACTTAATAAGTCTAACTAGAAATATAGGTAAGTAAAAATGTAACGATCCATATTTCTTATTCCTCAAGCCGTGACATCTTGATTCTTGAAATTATAACTACATAATATTACAATTTATGCTATTTCTTGGTTTTATTTAAATTTCCTTCAGACAAGAAGAACTGCAGCATCTAAAGCCACACCACTAGGTAACAAATAGTAATTGTAATTTGTAGACATTCTCCATTTTTTTTTCGAATACGATTCCGCCGGTTTCATAGCCCCAAGCGCACTCAGAGAAAAATAATTTATTTCCAATGAGAGTTAGAAGAGTTTCCGAGGAACTTGTACGGGGAACAAACAAAAACAAACCGACACTACCTAGTTGTTAACACTCTCGGTGGAATCCTACGTCCGTTGTATTTTTATAGCGGACATTATATCACCATTTATCAAACGAAAACTATTTTATTAAGTTATTGTCCTTTGATTCCTTAGAGACCTTCGCTTCGATACAATAGAGTAATAAACACATAAATTATTATCGAGTTTTAGTAGCACGCGGTCGTGGGTTCTATCCCCGACATAAAGTCTTAAGTTTCTCATTTTGAGTAAAAATATCCCTTTTCTATATTTTTATGTTAAACTGAACATTCTAGCTGTTTTCATTTTAATTCAATATTAAAGGTAAACCGCGTCTCTACGCCTTCATTTTATACAAAAATTGTGTAGCTTCATTTTACTACAATATTCTGAAAAGTACACAAAAACATAAACTAAAATGTCCACCATTTACGGGAGCGGTCGTTAAAAACAAAAGGAATCGCTAAGAAGGCTTATTATGCCCTGGCACGGCTCTCCATTGTACACCGAGTTCCCTCCGCACACCGTAGACCGTAATAAGCTAAAAACAACTTTAAATGTTCGCAAAATGTGTCCTTTGCATAGGCGTAGCTGAGACTTTCTTTGTCGCTAGTTCGTCGATCATTGTTGTGTTTTATGAAAGATGAGGAAAATTGTGACAAAAATAATTTCTAGCTTATAAAGAAATATCTAAAATTACATAGCTCATAGCGGTCTTGTAGTATCTATTGTAAAATTGTTAATATTTTTGAAGTGAAAACTTCTTTAGCGGCGTTGAGCACTTTTTCTGTAATGGGTATAAAATCTTAAACTCGCGTCAGGAAACGTGACCTGATCGAAAAAGCGTAAGACGGATGGATATCAAACATGCTCAACGTTAATAATAATTAATCAAGTTTTCACTTCTGCCGGCACTCCCGAAGTGCAACCCGTCTTTTTTTTTACTAGGTAGGTAATATGTACTTTGTTTTATGTTAACGGTCAAGTGGGAAATTTTATTTGGCATCAATAGTTCAAATATTAGAATTTAGTGATTTATTCAATTACCTGCTTAAATAAATTGTTATTGTTTAATATTATTTACATCTAAACAATAAAGTAAAATACAGTGACGTATTTTATTGACAACTTTACTCCAAAAGGTTACAATCTCGAATTTGTTTCTAACAACAAACAAGCTTTCCTCCTGCCGCTTCGCCCCCGTAGTTATCAGAAAACCCGCATCCGTTCCCTTGCCTGTGAGATTTCCGGAATAAAACCTATCCTCTCTCAGGTCTCAAACTATCTTTGTACCAAATATCACCCAATAGACGTAAAGGAGAGACAGACAAACAAAATTACTTTCGCATTAACAATGTTAGTATGGATTAATTAAATCCCCTAGAGTCTAAAACCTCCGCATAACATCTAAAGCGTCCTCTCTGCATCCATTAGACAAAGACAATGTTTTCAGAGCAAAATCCAGTCCTGTGTTTGACGACGCTGATCAAAGGTGCATTAACATGAACGATCACATGCATCTTGCGTTTAATTTGCTTGATCTTAATACTTGATATCGATACGAATCTTTACTATATTATAATTATACTAGCTGTTGCCTGTTGCTTCACCCGGGACTCGGGAGGTCAAATTGAATTGTCGTGTTACAAACTTTCATCGCTCTTTTAGTCCCATTGGGAGTAGAATTTATCAAATTTTTTTTCTTGATGTTTACATCATAGTAGCTATCTGCAGGGTAAGTTTCAGCCCGATCGGTGCAGTCGTTTTGGCTGTGCGTTAATAGAACAGTCAGTCAGTCACCTTTGACCATTTTATTTATTTGTAGAGAATTTAAGTAAAAAAGTGATATAGGCTACTTTTTATCGCGGAAAAAACATCTGATTCCCATGGCAATTTCCTTTAAAAACTAGTATAGATATAATATAATATGTAAATGTAGAATACTCGTATAAGTCGAGAATATTAAGTAGAAAATTTATTGCCCGATAGCGCGAAGGGTTTAATAGTTCTGTACTATCAATATTTCTGAGTCGAACAATTTTCAGACTTCGACTACTTCTATTTTATCCATATTATACATTAGTAAAATATGTGGACAATATAAATACACTTTTACAAAGGAATTAAATATAAGAAAACATAGTTTAATATAAGCTGTATCAGCTTATATTATGAACTAATTAGCTTCACTACATAGTATAAAACAAAGTCGCTTTCCCTGTCCCTATGTCCCTATGTCCCTTTGTACGCTTAAATCTTTGAAACTACGCAACGGATTTTGATGCGGTTTTTTTATTAGATAGAGTGACTCAAGAGGAAGGTTTATATGTATAATAATATCCATTAAATAGTGGAGAAGTACTGTTATTTTTGAGGTTTCTAATGTGATGTCGTAAAAAATTACATTTTTTCCGCTTTCATTGCAAACGCAGGCTGAACCCTACGAGTTTTATCAAAATTATGTACTAAGTATTAAACACATTGGAAAGGTCTACAGAAAAGTCTGCGATGGTACATGTCTATCTCTTATGGATAACCAACAATAACTTTTTTTTGTCATTTACTTTTTACGACAAATAATGGCAAATTTTCGATGCGATTTTAACCAATACAGCATTAATCCTTAGCCAATTAAATACCTTGAATACATTGTTCATTTATTATAGACCTATATGGCCCTTTACACCGTATGATTTAGGCCCGATTTTTCAATTGTTGGTTAAAACTTATTCGTCGAATAAAGTATTACACGATAATATTAAAATGTCACCTGTAAACTGTCAATTACAGGCAAGAAGAATACATTTTTGAAATGGTAGTTTAATACGTTATTTGACGAATAAGTTTTAACCAACGATTGAAAAATCAGCCCTTAAGTGAATATTTTCGAAGATATTACAGATTTAAAAATTGCGGGACGTAGCGTTTGCGGTGGTACCGGCCGGCCGAAGTTGTATACGTAGTATATTATTATTAGTCTGTGATACAACGTTCACAGTTTTTCTGTAGTGTATGTGGTATATTTTAGTATCAGCTGTGGTATCAGCATTGCACCCGTGCGAAGCCGGGGCGGGTCGCTAGTATTAATATAAAATTGAAAACGGGGTATTTTTGGTGTTATACACAGGATTTCAAGTGCATTTTTGAAGATTAGTAGGTACATCAAAGTATACCAAATATAACATTTTTTTCTCTAAAACTTGATATAACATAGTCTATTTCATTCTGGGATCAACCGAAGCAACAGGCAAAACCATCCATAAAAATTATTACTTTCAATCAAATCTTCACAGGCTAAAAACTGAACTCGTCGTTTCTATACGTCAATAAAAGAATTGACGTCATACCTTTATATATTTATTTGATTTAAATTCCTCCACATAAACTGACTACCGTGATGAATTGAGAATTGCAAAACTGAAACAAAACTTACCTATGAGTTGACGTTAAATCTATAATATAGTAGGTACGTGATAATTCGACGTGGTCTTATAAATTAGTTTCGCTGACGTTGGTACAGTTATGGTGCTTGTACATAATACTGAAACCATAAAATTTATTTTGATATGTTCAAATTATTTTTGTCTTGATGATTCATACCAACTGTTTTACATGGCTTCTTCAAAATCCTATTGCAGTGTTATCTTGGCGTTATAATGTCAATTATTATCAGTCACAAGTGTCATAGTCTTTTTCTTAAAAAAAACTCCTTCAGGATCAAGGATCAAGGATCAAACTTTTTATTTTCCTACAAAGATTTTGAACATTTCAATTAAATATAATAAATACCTTCTATCGAAATCCACATATAAAATACCCTTTATAAAATAACGTAATTATAGTCTGAATTTTCTGAATACTGCAAGCGACTATAACAAAATAAACATCAACCCACGTCTTTACACGCATTTTAAACATTTTAAACATACAATATTATTAATCACTATTTTTCTAACTTCTATAAAAGAGCTTACAAATATTAATATAAGGCCTCGATTTCTGGAAAGGAATATCAGTATTTATGTACCTTTCCGTAAGTTATTTCCTATTTTCACATTTACGAATTTTACCACTGTACTAGCTGACCCGAAAATCTTTGTACAAACTTACAATTACTAAATATTCTATTACTATGATAAATATCACAATATGAATATTAAATGTACGACATTTTTACAAATAAATATAAATTGAAAATCAATTAATTCAAGACATCTCCAAATAAAAAATAACAAAAACCCTATTCAAATAAGCAAATTCAAAAGAAAAACGTCATCATCATAACCTTTACCTATATTTCAAAAGTTTCCCGTCTAAATGTTCATCAGGCATTTAAAAGATGAGCAAATAATGTTATTCTGCGTGTTTAGAGTGCCCCAGTAAAGCCGGAAATAAAAATAAAAAGTTAGCTACGTTTTCTTAATAAAGTTTTATGGTAATATTAAATGGTACGATAAAAAAAAATCGTAGCCGGGTCGTGGCCGCCCCGTAACCTCTTACTGCAATCTCATGACCATTTTTAACATAAACTCTTTTGGTTTGAGTTTTATTTGCTTGTTTGCAAATTAAACAATTTAATTTTTTTTTTGTAACTTTTTTTGGCTCGGTTCTGTATTCAATCTTGTACAGTAGGTAACTGGATATCAATTAGCATTAATGCTGTGTAAGAACTTGGGTAAGTACCAAATTTCATCCACATGTGATCAAATTTTTGTGTTGAAAAATAGGAAGATCCATTCGTCCATACTCAAACTTCACAAATATGTTAATATTTGCTTTAGGACCGATTTTTCAATGCTTGGATAAAACTTATTCGTCGAATAATCTATAAAACTACCATTTTAAAAATGTATTCTAATTGCCCGTATTTGACAGTTTACGTGACATTTTAATATTATCGTGTAATACTATATTGGACGGATAAGTTTTATCCAAGCATTGAAAAATCGGCCCTAAATCAACAAATTATATTTTTATGTAAGGTATTCGAAAGAAATATTTGGCTTTTTAATTTAACTTTATTTTCTATCTTTAATCTTATATATAAAAATGAATCGCAAAATGTGTTGGTAAGCGCATAACTCGAGAACGGCTGAACCGATTTCGATAATTCTTTTTTTATTATATTCCTTGAAGTACGAGGATGGTTTTTATGTAGAGAAAACGTAAATATTTACCACGGGCGAAGCCGGGGCGGACCGCTAGTTTTAAATAAAATGAAATTGCTCGTTTAAAATATTCCACAAATAGTATTTTACATTATCGTTGACCGTTCCCAGAAACTCTCATGAGCTGCCCTTTGAAATGTATACCTTTGTTCTATACGAGCGAAAAATAAAGAGGCAATATTGACACAATATGTAGTACATAATCGAGCTTAAAGCACATAGGTATTGTGTGATAGTTTGCTATGTTGTTCACGTGGATTACCTCTTTTCATCATTTTTTATCCATTCTTACATCCACAACTTTTGAAATTTCACAGCCGCCGCCAGCCCCCGTACAAACACAACATGCGTGTAAAATAAAACTGCACACATAAAAATTAAACAGTCTTTCAATTTCTAAACCTAACCGACACTACTAAAAAGCAACTCAACTCAACACTATATTTCCCACATTAAGTCCCTCTATACACTAGAAAAATTCTTCAAAACCCACCACTACGTGGCCGGACTCCCGGCCAGCATATTGCCAAGTTTTTGATTAAAACTCAAAGCAAGTGACCTAATGAACTGCAGGCGATTACAGGCGAACTTCCACCGCGCACCGACCGACTTGCAAACTCCTTGAAAGCCTTTTAAAGGTAATTTAATTTCTAATCGAACGTAAAAATTATTCAACTTTTATCGCTTCCGAGCAACTGTTTTTACATCGAATGATTTTCTCTTTTTTGACGTCTCAAGTTTTAATTAGTAGGAGGGAAGTTTGTAAGGCTGTTATGCAATCTCAGCTGACTTTTAAGCGGGATTCGCGCAACTTATCGCTTTTCAGACGTATTTCATCATAACTGAGCTATGATATTCGTAAATTTAATAGCTTTAGATCGAGAGATAAACCAATATTGTTGTGAAGAAATTGATTTAAAGGTCATATTTCTCTGTAAGTTTTCATTAAGAGAGTTTTTACTGAGAAACATCGCACAATAAACCAAGACGATTTTTCTTAAATGGACAATGGACATGACTGTTCTACAGAAAATTATTAACACAAACTATGTAATGTGTTCACTTTAATTCAAAAACATCACTTACTTTAAATAAATTATTTTAATTTTGAAATAAACTTACAATATCAAATCCGACCGTATATTTATTCCCTCCAACATGCAGCTCTTTGTTGACCACAACTTTAAACCAATAACGTTTGACATGAAACAAATTTACAGAACAAAATATTCGCACACGTGTATGTATACCAGTAATGGAATCAAATATATACAATATATATTTATACGAAACGAATTCATATTCATGCCCCGTAATCATATTTATACCATTGAAAATGTTGTATAGTGAACCGCAGAAACACGTAGCGACTTTATAGAGGCAATATAATTGCAAGCGTAGCTATTCGAAGTACATTGTCTGTATAAGTGAAGCTATCCACGTCGCCTTGTATCGGTATAACGTAATGTATGCAAAACGAGCTAATAAAAGCTAGCTGGGTGCCGCAGTAAATTCAAGTACGGTTGACATTTATCCAAAGTTACATCCGTTACAATAACAGTCGCAGTAACGATATCCGAGCGTCTCCCATTTGTTCTAGTTTGTGAACTGCACTCTGTGTAAGGGATGTGTACCAGTTATGAAGCGATACTATCCAAAGCTATGAAAAAGGGGGAGAAATTTAAGAGTACTTTTCATCAAGTGTTAATTTTATGGCACTACTCTTGTGACCATCATTAATATTCACTTTGATAATCTTTTAATACGAAAAAGCTATGAAATGCATATAAACATTTTAATTTGTACCTTAAGACAGCAACAACACCACGTGCGAAACGTAATTTGTGCGAACAAAAATTGCTACTGAATTATGAACCAAACAAAATGATAAATCATATTCATACCACGGCCACCTCTTTGATAGCCCAAGAGGTATGATAAATTTTCATCTATAGCCTTGCTTCAGCTGGACCACCAGCCTCCAATAATGGAAAACTTTGCACAAAGTGTCGAGGCGGCAGGATTAGACGGGCGGGCTGGGCGGGGAGCGCGGTTTAAGCGTTGTTAAAATTCAACGCGCGGCTCGCTGGCCCGCCATAAACAATGTTCACTTATTACACTATAACTATAACTACACTATAACTATTATAACTGTGTGATAACTTTTCATTGCTACGTTGGTAGTGTGGAACGCTTGTGCTATATGTACGTATGTAATTGAACTAAAAATCGGGTGTTTATGACTAAACAGGTGGACCGGCCCGGCCCGGCGGTCGGATATCTAGCTCTATCGGACAACAACAAATATTAAAAACTACTTCGAATCGGTGGATAGATCAATATGTCCAAGACCCAAACCCATATAAAATTAATAATAGGCAAGTCTAGATAAATACACACTTGAAGCTCAAATGTAATTAAAAAGTTCCATTCGTAATATATTCTAAAGAAACAAAGCAATTAATTATTTCAAATTTAAATCCGACTAATTTAAATATTCGTAAATAAATGAATTTACTTCGTAGCAAACGTAGCACATTGCGTAGCACCACGTTAAAACATTTTTATCAAATCGAATTATAATTTTTCAACTAGACCAATATCTTCCCGCGATCCAATTTATCTCTCCTAATCCCTCCAAGATGGCATTTAAACCTTAAATAATAACACGAGTTCGCGCGATAATTTCACAGCACTCGATTCCATCTTCCACTAGATTATTAAGGATTTTCGTCTCACGTTTTAAGCTCGGATTAAATATTCTTTGTCTACGTACGAGGCCTTTTATTACGTAAATGTAGACGTAATTTGGTTCGGATAGGATCAGAATAAGCTCCGTGATTAAAGCCTAGCTTTATAATGTAATCATTGAAGATTGAGTTATAAAGTCAACATTGTTGAAGCCATTTTATCACATTTTGATGTTTCGCCGTGAACAAAAGGAATTGTGTACGAAAACAAATTGATGTCTCGATTTTTTAAAAGCCCGCGTAATTGGGTCCAACTCAATAACGTGATCTGTGTTTTTTACCTGAAAATTGTTGAATTTTCGTCGATTTTCTTAATTAAGTTAGAAATTGAATCAGCATGCATCAGTATTTGTAAATTGTATATAATGTATTGTCTACAGTACTTTCTAATAAATATATAAAATAGATAATTTTACTCAATCATTAAAAAATCAAATTCTAAGTATCGTTGGTAAGAATTGTTCGTTCTACAACTATATATTGCATACTATAAATACTTGTAATATTAAACGTTCAATGGCAAGACACATGTTTGTTAGACTCGTATCTGTGACTGCGAAGTCGCGAGCGCCCCGGGCTCTTTCTCAACTAGCTTCTTAATCTGTTCCGGGCTATGCTCTGCGCTGCGTGAAATATGTGGCGTTATGGGGATTTATTTTGCTTGAAGTTTGAAGTAGATATCGTTTATTCGGTAGTTTTTGTGCCGTTAGAAGGTTAGCTATTTACAAACTTCTATAGCGAATTTATTATAAAAGGAATAGCAAAGTGGAATAATGTGAATTGTATTCGCAATGTGAAATCGTACCGCACTGTGAAGCTTTCTCTGTAACGTACCTGTGAACAAATAAAAAAAAAACATTACAATTATATTCAAAATTCAATCTCTAATATATTGTCTATTCCTAAAACCACAAAAAATAACCTCCATTCCTCCTCCAGTAATAAACAAATAAAAGTAACATATGAACTCTATGTCTTCTCCAAAACGCTTCCTCCATTCATGTGTTGTAACAGAGTTATAAAAACTAGAAGCGGTCACCACCAAATCAACGCACAAAAATCTCCAGTCATAAACTGACCTTCCAATTTGCACACCAGTAAACCACAGCTTGAACAGTTCAATAAACCGCCCGTGAAATCCCCGTTTGTAAAATAGGCTTATAAATTTTTAAATACATTGTCAGGTGGATAGATTGATGTAAAAGCCGTATCTTGTGTGCCCATGTCACTGGAGACACGCGGCTGTATGAAGGTAGATGTTATGAGCATTTAAATATAATTTTATGCGTTAGTACGCAGATATTTAGAAAACAGGAGTGGTAGAGGTGTGTACGATAAAATTTCTTGAAATCTGGTTTAAAAATATCTTAGTTCGAATTCAATATTTAGTTCGAATCACCAAAATAATATATTGGGTTACTTAAATTAAAAAAAATACATATTTATGTCAGTTTCAGTCATCGGTTAACTATAATTATAATCAATGTTAGCATAATAAAACGAAAACTGAGAATAGAAATAAAATCTCTATTTACGCACTCAACATTACGAACAACAACATATACACACGCACCCATAAAAAAGCATTGTAACAAAATTAAACAAAGGCCAGTCTCACCCGGGAGGGGATACCGTCGCCTGGAGGAAATGAGAAAGTTATCGACACCTAAATCCTAACCCCGAGGTCCTCAATGTTCCTCTAATAGATATAAAATCCGTGTACGTATAATTCAATTCCTCTTGAACCGGAGTGGGGCTTTATGTGTAATTCGAAGCACTTTTATAAGAAAAATACAGTGGATACTTTATTTTTCCTATGTTTAAATAAGGTATTTACGTACGCCCGAAATCGTTTTGTGCGAGCGTTTCCATTTTTGTTGTACTTTTATTTTCTATCTATAGTAATATAAAGGAGCTTGTTACATTATAAAATAATTTGATTTTTCCTACTTTTTGAACAGTCTACATGGAAGCAGGAAAAAAGTAATCTCAAGAAGAACGTCTTAAATATAATGTATGTTTTTTTACCTACAATAATTGCTAGCCGTTTCTCTGAATCTAAAAGTAGCTCATACACTTTTATTAGTACTATCAATTCAACAAAGAGTCCTACAATAATTGCTAATATTTTCACTTAATCAACTATGATTAAAAAAACTTAGCTTACATTAGTACTGTTAATTCAACGAGATAATAATCGCACACTCGTCTGTTACACCTTGGCCACGGACACCGGCGGCGCGACCGACGGCGCGACGGGCGGCGCGGCAATTCGCGCGGCGCGGTAAGCATGCCACGGGCAGTTGCGTTCGCCGCCGCGACCAGTGTAGACGAGGAGACGAGATGGCTTTATCAAAGTTAGCTCGACGTTGTTTGGAGAGTAGCAGCTTTTTTGCTCAAGATTTAATGTTTGGAAGATATAGTGGAGTACACGAATTAAATAGAAATCGTGTTACAGACGGAGAATTCCACAAAAATATGAAAAATATAGGCATGATGAAAAATTATGTTGCGGGTGGCTAGACTTCCAAATAGCTGGTCTAGCTAGAATTTCTGCAATAAAAGCTTCCGTCTCCATTTTCGCGAAAAAAAAAACAAACTAGTTTAAATTAAGTTCGCTCCGGGAGTAGTCGCCGCGTCTGCCGCTCGACTCCGTGGCCTGCGCCGTAATAACTCATACATTTGTTTCGATCGCTAGTCGTGCCGCGCGATTCGCTCGGGGAAATTCGCCGGTCGTCTCGCTGGTCGCCGCTGCGCGTGGCATGCCCAGTACATTTCCATACATTTGATTCATTCGCAAGACGCGCCGCCAGTCGCGCCGCGCGAATTTTCGCTATAGCGAATTGTCCGTGGCCAGCACGTTAATGCGAGCGTGTAACCGTCGAGACAATCGCAGCTTCTGAGAGATCGGATTTAAGTGTTTCAAGCTAATGTGTAACTAAGCTATTCTTAGTAGAACTGGAATAGAACTGGCTAGAATATTGAATTAAGTGAAGTGAAAAATTTATTATTAAATTATTCAATTAAAAAAAATTAAAAATTTCACTACTTTTATGTTGTACCTAAACATTTGACTTTTTTATATTTTTAAGATAAGAAAAGCTTTATTTTATGACACCTACTGACCAATGTAGTCACCAACATATACCTACTCTACTTTTCATTTCATATAAACACAAATAGAATCACGAAGTGCAGTTTCAATATAAGCGAACGTACACTTTTAACAAATCAACACAAATCTGTCCCCAGACGCGAACACCTATTACTATTTACTACATTACATATTTTCCTAATAACATTACACCCCTGCAATCCAAACAGAAGATAACACCATCCGCGCTCACGGAATTTCAATATAGCGGACAGATGACAGGCCAGCTGGCCGCTAAGGTTGACGCTGATACAGCAAGAATGCGGCCGACGTGCGGTGTACACTACGTGCGACCGGAGACGCGTGATTTGTGCTATTTTAACTACGATTTAATTCGGATATTGTACGTGTAGACTAACGGGTAATTCTGCAAGGGTGTGGACTCCGATCGTCTTATGATATTTATGTGACATACGTATTCAATAATCATCTTGCACTCTACTTCTGCAAATTTCCATGGGCAATGGTGATCATTAATTATTACTACTCGTATCAGGCGAACCAGCAGCTTAGTTATTCACTATAAAAAAATAAGTTCAAAATAATATATAGTTCCAATATAACACAGTTCTTAGATAATCGTATAGAAACAACCGTGTATCGTTTCGCACTGATCGATTTTCTCTACGCGTAAGGTGATTAACCTTCTGATCTCTACCTGACTGAAACAATTTATTTTATTACTTTCTACGAGATATCAAATCCTAAATCTCCGACCAATTTACCAAAAGTAGTCTAAACAATAAAGAAAACATGAGTCTTGGAAAGTAATCAATTCATTGTTTCTCATGCGACATATTTTATCGATTAGCCGCCATATTTGATAGAACGTACATAAATATGTTGCTCCAATATACGAGTTCCTCCACACTATCAACCGACAAAAAGCACATGCCATAATAACTACGTAAATCAGTTCACACGTCGGCAGCAAATTTGAGCTAAAATTTAACGGCGTCCTACAATGCGTCGTGTCGACTTGACTGCCCTGAATGAGCGCTGCCGTCAATTTCACATCTCTGTGTTTGGCGGCGAATTATGGCTCTCCCACTTCATTATAATACCTTTGTTCGTCATTCAATTTCGCGCAGACGTTCGCGCCGCAGCCATAACGCATTTTGCTGAGCCGCGTCCAACTGTGAAATTGTTCGAATTCTGCTCGCAAATATTGATGGAGGATCGGTTAACGCACTCGAAACGTAAAATTAGTTATTTGAATGCTATTTAAACTGTGATACACTTTTTAAATACGATACGATTATATTTAGACATGTTATTTATATAGCTATTTAATTTGATACATCATAGCTATTTATGGAAGACGTAGCATAAATCAAATTAACTAACTTTATACAATACGATACGCTATTCACGAATAAATATAAATAATCAAATTTGTCATAAAACTGATTGTATGCGTAATAAAATTACTTTAAACATATCTCGATACTTTAAACACGTGTATTTCACATAGACGAGAAGTCGTATCAAAATATATTTGTCACACATTGTTTAATTTATGAGGCATCAGAGGAAGACACACAGACATTGAATTATATTCATTGAAAACACGATAGACAATAAAATAAGAACACATTTTAATAACTACCTAGATACTGGATGTTCAGTACCCAGATACTGGATCATGGATGATCATACCTAAACAATAGTGACATTCCCGTACACAAATACCTCTTAGCGAGGTAAAAGGTGCTGTAGCAATTAACCAAAAAAATCATCAATCAACCTTTAACCTCAACAAAACTAACATTAGAACAAAACACTCCGTGTCAAAGCGCTCACATTCAACAGTTTCAATTATCAACCGTAGTCAACAGACGGGAGAGACAAAGTTTTTCAGAACTGGCATAACGATGGTTTCCAGTTTTGATAACAGGTTACCCGAAGTTGGTAACGAGGGCTGTGCTTAAACAACTAGGGACGTACTATTGTTATTATCTGCGGACCAACTTGCATCTGGCATCGTGCTCTTTAGTTGTTCGTCGTATGGAGACAATATTCACGTATAGAGCTTCTAAAGTCTGTATATCTATACTAATATTATAAAGAGGAAAGGTTTGTATGTATGTATGTATGTATGGTTTTCACGCATAAACTACTGGACCGATTTTGATGTAATTTGGCACAGACAATCTTTAGTCCCTGAGAAAGAACATAGGCTACCTTTTATTGCGAAATATGTACCACGGGCGAAGCCGGAGCGGACCGCTAGTACATAATACTTTATGTGCAGTTGGGCATTGAACAATGGTAAAAATTTCAATGTTTATATACCTATTAATCATCACAATATGGTGGATGAGTTTAGACGAAAGAAACAAAAAAGTGGGTATACTTTTGCTATCTAACTAAATACTGACAAATCCATCTAAAGCATATCTATTTTTAATAATTCAAATTAATCTTTATACCTTTATATCTTTATATGCGATTATAAACTATAAACTAAAAACTGACCGCACTGAGAACCAGTACTTCATAATTACCGATATAAAATATGCGCAAAACGATTACGGTTAAGCTTTTTCATTTATGATTTATAACGCAAGTTCCTGAAAGATAAAAGAAGAGTATTAATGGCCAGTGATAGGAAGGCGTAATTTATGAATGAAAATATAAACTTAGCCGAGAGTGCATAAAGACTAATTGCGGACTCGTGGACTCAATCAGTATACCATAATTCACATTTATCGCAACTTTCGAAAATGAAAATATATTGCACTATATTTCCTGATATAAGGTTCATTTTTGCTTGCAATATTCATATATACGAACATGTTAAAACATAGCCGCGTGCGAGCTAATGAAAAAGGAAAATGAACTTAATTTACTACAAAACTGCAACCATTGTATGCTAAGCGCTCTACTTGTTCTGAATAATCTGTAATTGTATTTGAAGTTAGACACGATATACTGACACAGACATTCGTTAACAATTAGTTCCTTCTTTTTTTTTATTTTTTCACTTTCTGCAATACATCTGTGATTAAGGTTTAAGTAGTTAAGCATGTATTTGCATTTGTGGTGAGCATTCCATCATCTTAACCAACTAAATTACTTGGATTACTGCAGTTGGACATTACGGGTAAATCTCTTGTATTTCTATTCTAAATAGTAAATACGTAAATACTCCGTCATACTCAAAAAGCAAACAAGTTCAAAATAATAATAAAACAATTTTGCATACATTTGCATTTGATACTAAGTCTCCACGCACCCTAATCCTGTGACTAATATAATTCATTAGGAATTGGCTTATGGACTAAGGTCACTTACTGGGGGTCAAATGGGTCGAGCCCTGCGAAACTAGATGTATTCAAAATAGCAATCTACATAATGACAACTCATATCAATAGATTTTATTGAAATGAACTTGTTCTAATTCTTGTTTATCGTAATATTTAACGAATAAAGACTTATACGAGCTAACATTAACGCAAAATGATAATGCTTGAGTATGTTTGCATATATTTGCATACGCTGCAAAGCCCCGGTGCACCATAACCCCTTGAGCAACAATAATAATCTCGTCCGCTTTTCAAGAACATATAATTACTACACTATTCATTTTAATCAAATGTAATTGAAGTTTATATGCAATATTTGTTTTGTTTCGGTCGGTTCAGGTGATGTTAGAATTTTATATACATACCATTATTATTTTTATATTTAAGATTGAATTATTCATATTGTAAGTAACAAAAATACAGTAGGAAAGTTATCTATCTGCTAACAAAAACAAATACGTTTCGCAAATAATCGAATAACGTCTCAACATACACTAATTAGTCACTATTAGCACAACGAATACTGCAAAGTGTTCTTTACCTCTTACTTCATTTTCTCAATACATGTATAACCAAAAACACATGCACTGCGTAATCCTGTACCAGTTCAACGCATGAACAGCACAGTGTACACACAGCCTAACCTCTAATATCATAAATTAGTGATCAGCACGCGGCCGTAGGTCATAGCTTTTACATACATGTTATCAGCGACGCCCGCGCCCCGGGCGGCCCGGGCGGCCGTTACCATTTGTCGATATATACATATATATCTATATGTACTAACTACGTACAACAGAATTGAACATTCATTATATTGGCTTTGCGAACCTTATTTAATATATCTAATAATTGTTTTTGTAGTGGAGAATGAGAATGGTTGAAAAGTGAAAACTAATTGGTTGAAAAGTAGATTTTTTTATAGTCCGTTTATTGGAACAAATGTCGATCATTCTGTATTGATATTATGTTAAGTATGAAACGAGAAAAAATTACCTATGCTTGTGAATATTTTATATGACGTATTCGACCCATGTCATATTATATTTTCGATGTGTGTCCGTTTAAAATATTATACCTAGCAAAAAATTTCCAGCGGAAAGAAAATCATTTATCGTTTTATCAATATCTACGATATTTAAAAATAATAGTTAATGTACCTAAAAAAAATAAAAATCCAGAGAAGTACCCTGCAAACTCAAATAGACATCGCGAACCACTCTTCACCGATTCAACTTTAATTGTCATCAAAAAAACCGCATTAGCAAGACAAAGCGATCAATCACTTCAATCACACATTAGTAGTTAGTACCTACAATCAGCCAGCATGCCGATAAGCCCTTGAGCCATTTCACAGCAAGCTAAAACGCCTCACCACTAAACCGAATTAGCTTAACATAAAAGCCCATACAAGCTGCTAGTATGATCTGCCTAGTCCAGGTCATCGGTCAGCCAATCAGCCTAATGTATGTTACTCTGCCACATCATATTAAACTTTATCGCTCATGTGTCAGAGCACATAATTGTTTAAATGTGTATATGTTTGAATTACTAATGGGCCCGTATTGATGGGTGTAAAATGTTAATGCCCGGCTATGAATTCGCAATTGTATTCACTGTAATTGAAATGATAGTAACATATCATTAGAATTTACATCTCCTAGCGACACATTGACGATTACGGATTACGCTTAATTCAACTCTTAACTAAATTACATGTTTTGTAACTTGGTAAAAAACTTCTCACAAATGGCATTATGGCAGAAGTGCCTTCAAGATTTTAATTGTATCCCCTATACAAAGAGTAACCAACAAATAAAGGCTTGCACAGATGTATCGTTAGAACAACCCTGTTTTTCTAAGTCGTCGTTCGCGGCGGGCGTCGTATGTCACAAAGGGGACATTTCTCAAACGCTGTAGTGCAGAAAAACATCGTGTCCTCAACCTCCTTTCATGCACAAAGAGTGTTATTTCAATTAAGCATCTCGTCACTATGTATTCGCCTCGTCTTGGCACACTGCGTGTACCGGTACTTATATTTCGTGTGCAACGTGCAAGAAACACAGAGGGTTACCTGTGTACCTACTATGTATTGACGTCGTTATTATTAGTTACGTCGTCGTCGTTATTAAAAAATGACGTCTACGTGAAGTTTAAATAACTGTCATTCCCTCTACTCTTTCATTTTCGCACCTAAAAGTAACTTAAATTCAGAAAAAGTTTCAAGGCAAAAGCATCAAAATGATTTTATAATTTTCACAAGTTTTTAATTTTTTGACACTTTGATAGATTGAATTTTGATTAGATAAAATAATTTACGATGCTCGAATTTGATTAAGCACAGTTTCCGTGAAATAAGAGGAAATAAACTGAATTGTTATATAGCAAACAGAAAGAGAATAACACTGTTCAAAACATTGATAATGAAGTTATGAAAAATATCTATGAAACAATAAGATGATGTAAAAAAGATGTATTATACAACGAATTATCGATCTAAACGCTTTTCTCCTTTCACATAAATATATTAACTATAACTAGTAACTATTGTACCGCAACTGCAATATAACGCAATCTGTAACCAAAGTCTTAGTGACTTCGCAAAGAGCACTACTAACGTGACGTCACATGCTCGTAGTTGCGAACTATGCTCGTAACAACGCGGGCGAACATCGGAATCGACACTGATATTTCAATATAGTCCTAACTCGGAACATGCATGAATATTGTAGATACAATAATATGCAGATGGTAGGAAATGTATGACGCTTAAAGTTACGGTTCGCTAACTATATTACATTCTTGCTATATTACGTATTTTTAGTGGAGAGCGGCAGACCGAGACTTCGTACTAATGAACTCGACATTTTTGGTCGTGTTGTTATTTGATATTACATTAGTCGGTATTTTAGTTATTTCTTGGCATTGTAAAATACACAGAAAGATTATTTACAACACAGAATAATTCTTCATTATCTTAATCTTATTAATTATCCATGTAGTAATTTTACTGCATGACGACGATACCAAGAAAATAAACATTTCAATTCCATTGAAAAACCGATCCTCAATAATATCCATCGACGTCAAGCGCTATTTTGATCCTGTAATGCATATAAATATGAAAACATTTTCACACATACGTTCTTCCCCATCTATAACGCATATCACACACACACGCCCATATAACATCCATACCTTAGTACATACATAATATCTCGTTGCAGCGGACGTGAAGCGAAAACTTTGTCACATCAAAGAGAACTTGCGCAATAATACATATTTCAGCGCTCCGTAACGGCATAGTTGTTCGCGATCATTCCATTCAACGCTGCTAAGTTACATTTATTGTTTCGTTACTCTTTAGGTATCTCCACCTATGTAGGTACGTAATAATAACTGCAGTAGAAATGTATCACAGAATGAATATTATGAATAGGACCTCCTAAATTAAATAGAACTAACTAAATACATCTATATCTACGTTGCATAAAGTAATGTATATAGAGCTATTATTCTAACCACTCCTTAATCAATTTCGAATAATTTAATCCATAAAAACTTACAAATCACATAAAGGACCGACACATAAACCGAAAAAAACCTCTAGCAACAAAATCAATTTCTGTTACTTTTAAAAACCAACCAACTTCAAATCCAATATTTTTTTCAAACATTCATGAAATCTTTTACCTGTACCACAGAGGCCATCTCTGTGTCTCTCTCAATCAAAACAGTTGTAAATGTATTTATTATAAAGCTATATATATCGCCTGACTGCACTTAATGGATGCATTCATATCTCAACGAGGGAAACCCTAATGTGTTAGGCACTTAACCTCGCTTGAACTGCGCAGATTACATCTGTTAAGAAGAATTATTTAATCGTAGTTTATAGCTGAGCAAACTAACCAAGTGGTCGGGATATCGGATTATTAATACCTATACGCTTTCACAATCATAATATTATGTAGGTGTTTGGAATTGTAAAATAAACAAAGTAAAGGAAGTAATTATTTCAAATCCTTCTGATCATAATGAGGTCTAATGAACTTGTAATATTAAATAATACCTATATTTGTTTTGCTATAGCCAAGCTTCGATTCCGATATGACTAAACTCAAACACATACCTACTCTTCAATAAACGATTAATCAAAGACGACAGAAGACAACTAATGTGCATATTCTACCAAAATAAAGCCCTTATGCTATGCCCTCATGTATATCATATGCGTTTCCCTAAATCACCATCAACGATTGCAATCAATTAAAACTAATAAATGTTAACAACAAAATCCAGCTCCGATTCACGCTCGCCAAACACTATTAGCCAATTCGATGTTTACACAAACAAACTGAAATAATAAATAGACGCAACATTTGCACTTTTCATTAGCTACATATCGAGTTCTATAGTCCATTAGTTCGGGCAGAAAACATCGCTGAAAGCGTATAACTGTTAAATGGCAGCCATGTTGGAACGTAATTTTCACTTTGATCTAACGTATATACGGAAATAATATATTATTTTACTAGTAAATAGTAGTTTAGATCGCATCGATAGCATTACGTATTGGCCAATTCGTGAATAATGAAGACGCATATCAATCAAAACGTACTAATTGATGCCTGGAACAATCAATTTCTAAGATTAGATAGAAGACGACGTACTATATTTAGGTAATAATTAATAATGACTGAGTATGTTAAAACAATTATATACAGGGTGTCCCACTGTTGGTATACTAAGCTCAAAGGAGGTTATAGTTTTGCATACGCTAAGTACGTAAAAAATACTTATAAAATTCCAAACGCAGTTTTTTTTCAAATAGATGAATTTTTAAAGCTCTATGTGTACTCCCTTAACAAGCAACCCGCCCAGCTTTGTACCAGCACGTGACCTATTGTTTAAGATTATGTTTTCATAGACAAAATGCTCACATCAGCGAAGCGGTATATGCCGGCTGCGCGAAGCTAGAGAAGAAAACATGGATTTTCAGGAAAAATTTAGCAAAATTTTTTTGTTGTAATTTTATTGTTAAGTATTTTTTACGTGATCAGTGTATTCAAAACTACAAGTCCCTTCGCGCTTAGTATACCAATAGTGGGACACCCTGTACAAAACGCCAAAAAGAACATAGGTAAGAATTTGGTACTTAGAAGCCGACGGCTGCGAAAAAGCCACAAGACAATAACGAAACGAGGTTTCTTACAAACATTGTAATTTGCCGTGTAATTTCTATCTTTAAAATACCTGAACACAACCGCATTTCATCCCGCTTTTTTACGGCGCGCTAAAAGTCAGAATCGCTCTGTACAAAGCATTCCTTAGTCACGGAACGGACTCGAAGCCGACTTTAATTAAAAATAACCGCAAACTTCGCCATACAAATACGGGCGTGCCGGGAACTTTAGGGAACTCCGTAATTCTCACAACAAACCGACAACCCTTTGAATGTGCACTCAATACTGTTCATGGAAACATCGCACCGAATGCCGCCTAATTGCACATTTATTACGCAACATGTAAGCGTCTATAATATTCGTATACACGTTTAGTTAATTATGTAACTCTAGATTGTAAAATGTAATGCGACAAATATTAACGTTATTTTTTGTAATATATTGAGTAAATGCTCATTAAAAGATGAAATAATAGTTGACATATCAAATCCCCATAAATGAAAATGGCGAGTATTATGGTAAGTAATCAAAAAACCAAAGACACAAGCGTAAGTGAGTAAGTGATAATATTTTCGTTTAACGAAGCGGGCTTGTCATTCAATAGCCATAAATATGTGCTGTAAATTTCACAACGTTCAAAAGTTATACTGATGAGGTCATAACATAATGAGCTCGAACCCAATTATTATCATATTTTTCATATTTCATTGATGTCACAGATTCATCAGTGCCGTAATTTGCTGTTATGAAATGTATAAATAAATTTTAAAAACAGCAACGTACATTATTAATTATTATGTTGAAAATACTTCTTTCTTTTCACACGTCATAAATTCATCCATTTATAGGAAAAATCAGATTTTGAATGTATGAACATCTACAAAAAGTCCAGGCATTTAATTATAATATTAGAAATTACACAACATGTACACAAAAGTTCACCGTACGAGTACAAACCGATTAAGTTGAACTCATTTCATTTCTCAAACAAGACATCAAAACCTACACTTTTATTCAAATGAAAATTATTTATGCATAATTATTTACAAGTAAAGTAAGTACCACGTTAGAATCCTTATTAAATGCGCTAACTTTTAAAGCTACTTGCCAAACTGGAATAGTACTTTTTTTTTTCAGGACGATCAGTTGAAGTAGTGCGAAAAATTAATTTTGAAAACTTGATACGGTATAAAATGACATTTTTGGAGTGATCGGCACAGGGTTAAGGATCACAGGTTAATCACAGGTTACATAAAGCACTATTCGGGATGACGTAAGAGAAAAAAAATTGGCAAAAATTAAATATTTGTCGACACGCATGGCGGAGTACTGTTGACGCCCTTTGGCTCAACTATGGGCCTTAGGATATTAAGTAAGTAAGTAAGTACTTATTTACAAAATGGCTTGTATTTAAATACACAAAAAAACTTCACATTATAATAATTGTGAATATCACGTTAATGAAATAAATCCATTTGCTAATTAACGAGTAACAATAGACGTCTAATATACCAAATCTACAATTATATAAAAGGAATCGAATTAATGCTTCGATTTCCTCAGCTGATGAAGAAATAGTACTAACTAGGCAAAACGTAATACAATTTATCCGATAATAGATTTTCAGACGTACGCAAAAAGACTCACTACTAATAGTTTGCCAATTATATTCGGTTATTGAACGCCAATCTGTAATTAATAACTAATAATTTCGTTATCCAACAATGCCGTCTTCGTATTGAATATTTGCTTTTTGCTTTTACCTACAAAGATTGGCACCATCAGGTAATTTTGTATTCCAAAAGTTGTATTGAAAAATACGTCTTTTAAAAACGTAAACATAATTATTACACGTTACACATTTATACGTGACTTCACATCGTTTCGCTCATCGAACGTAAACTTAACTGAGACGTCACACCCCTTTTAAACCGATCTTAATATAATAACTACTACAAATCATTAAAAATCTTTCACTTTAAATAACTATCAAAATAAATTGCAAGACTCATTACCAAATTTTCAATTCACCCTATAACATTCAATACCAATCACGCCTATACAGGGTGTCCCAAAAAGTAGTGATGAACGGAAGCTGGGAGGTAGAGGACCTAAAGGGCTATCCGAATCACCCCCATGTATGTTATGCGATTTTTCGTATTTTCGGAGTTATGACGTTTTTTTCAATTTTTCACCTATCGCCGAGTACGGTGATATTTTCACTCATGGTGACGTCAATTATTGCGGAAGGTGCTTGATTTTTTTTGTGTGCTAAGCTGAAAGATAGGCCAATTCAGTATGGTAACATTTACTATCGTTAGATCTTTGAATGGAATAAAAAAAAGAATTAAAATGCCAAGAAAGATAAAATTACCCAGTATGTTCTCCACTTCAAGGGCCCGTAAAAAAATAAAATCACATAAAAAAAGTTTTCCATTTGGCTTTTAAAAACTTGCTCTATCTATCAGGTAGCTACCCTGAAAATTTCATTTTATTATTCAGAAGGCTTCAATCGAAAAATTGAAATCTAAATGAGGTAAGTGCAAAAATTGAATTAACATGATGATTAATAAAAACAAATTAAAACCAATAACAAGGTGTTTAATTACCAGAAATTTTTAAAATGACCCCGCTATTGCTCAGTGCAAGTGCGACATCACCGTAAAAAGTTGTCTTTTAAATGTCTGAATGCCCTTTTATCATTTTTAATGGTTTCTTCTGCTACTATGAATTTCCAGGTTATTTCGTTCAAATTGTGGCAGTCTCTCGTCTTTGTAGTATCCCCACGGAAAAAAATCAATAGGGTTTATGTCCGGGGACCGTCGAGGCCAGGCTAAAGGGCAAAGATACCCTGAAAGATGGATTGGTCGTTGCAGCCTGCGCATGCGCTGGTGACGCCTGCCTTAAAGCCTGGCCTGCACGGTCCCTCGACCTAAACCCCATTGATTTGTTTCAATGGGGATACTAAAAAGACCTCGGCTACTTGAGAGAATGCTACAATTTGGACGAAATAACCCGGAAATTCATAGTAGCAGAAGAAACCATTAAAAATGATAAAAGGGCATTCAGACATTTAAAAGACAACTTTTTACGGTGATGTCGCACTTGCATTGAGCAACAGCGGGGTTATTTTAAAAATTTCTGGTAATTAAACACCTATTTATGGGTTTTAATTTGGTTTTAATGATCATCATGTTAATAAAATTTTTGCACTTACCACAATTTCAATTTTTCGATTGAAGCCTTCTGAATAATAAAATGAAATTTTTAGGGTAGCTACCTGATAGATAGAGCGAGTTTTTAAAAGCCAAATGGAAAACTTTTTTTATGTGATTTTATTTTTTTATGGGCCCTTAAAGTTGTGAACATACTGGGTAATTTTATCTTTCTTGGCATTTAATTCTTTTTTTATTCCATTCGAAGATCTAACGATAGTAAATGTTACCATACTGAATTGGCCTATCTTTCAGCTTACCACACAAAAAAAAATCAAGCATCTAGCGCAATAAGTCACGTCACCATAAATAAAAATCTCATCGTACTCAGCGATAGATGAAAAATTGAAAAAAATGTCATAACTCCGAAAATACGAAAAATCGCATAACATACATGGGGGTGATTCGGATAGCTCTCTAGGTCCTCTACCTCCCAGCTTCCGTTCATCACTACTTTTTGGGACACCCTGTATTTATAACAATGGTAACAAAAGTTAATCGCATTTCCCGGTATAATTACAGCACCTTTGACAACGATCTGATGTCAATAGTCTGTATCCAGTGCTATTATAGTATCGCTAATGGCCAAGCTAAGCACGATTGTCGTATGGCTTTATTTTAATTAAGGGTGTAATGAAATAGCCATTGTCACACGTTCACAGTAGTCAAACGTAGGATCAATTCGCTCGAATTTACCTCTGCACTTAGTTAACACTTAATAAACAGTTTGGGATTTAAATTATTCCTAGAATAGTAATAGAACGCCAATTCTATCACATAAACATTTAATGTTAGGTAATAGTTTTCTAATTACAATCATTTACTAACTTTAAGACAAGATTCGTTTTTAAAACATGCCATATTTCATGCCTGTAAGTACTCAATATCTCTTTAGCATAAATTGATCGAAACTTTACAAACAGGCATCATATTAAAACAAACACATACACCAGTGACCAGACTAATCCGCACAAAAATCCAGCCAACGCGGACCAAAATCACAAAAGTTTAAATCAAAACGACAGCATCCAGCCAACTTTTAATTGCGGCACCGGTTATACAGAACATATTACGAGTTTAATGAATTTCGCTTAGACGCTGGCCAATTTATATCAAATATTTGTTATGACGTTAACAAGTCAAGTTAAACATTTGCCGGCGTTTGAACACAAGCGCAAACACAACATCCCGACTGTATAAGGTTGTTGGTGTTTAATGTTGCTGCCATCGTTGAACTCATTATGCATTGAGTGGATATACCCTTGTTTTTTATAAAGGCGGACGTAACATTGTTTTGCATGAGAATCGATCTTAAATTCGTGAACAGTAAAGAATGGGCAGGAAGCGGCGAAGAAAGCAGTACTTGATGAAAACGGATTAGGGTAAATAAAATACAATAACATTTCTAATACCACATTCAACGGATATTCATTATTGTTATATTACAGATTTATCACCACTTCAATAATTAATACTTCACACACACTCACACAACCACCACCTCGCTCTACACAATCACATACACGCTCAACAAGACACACACACACACACACACACACACACAAACACACAAATCCCCGCACCCGCAGTGGCACCTAGACAGAACACTTACGCTGACGTTTCCAATTGAATCGCTCCAGTCACACAGAAACGTAGAAGAATGCACGTAGCAATTCCCCGACATTAGACCGGAGTGTAATTTGTACAAGCACGGCAATAATATTAAAACTTACAGTTCTTTTTAAAACGAGCAATGTGCTGCTTTTTGGTAATTTAATGTAACGTTGTTTTAAGTAGTTATAGAGAAACTAGCTGTGCCATGCGGACGCACCCGTGCGCAATTATTTCTACAGCTTATGTGTTATTCTGATATATAAGCTACATCTCTGACAAATAATATAAAAATTCGTAAAGTACCTAGTTAGTCATAAAAACAATTAACAATTTATTATACAATAAAGTCCAACAATTATCTAGATAACGTCAATGTAGATTGATTACAGAGATCCAGATATAATTATCATACGGGCATATTCGGTTTGCTGTGAGATTTCATGCATTAGATGTTCTGAATTCCGTGTGTATGTATACTCATTACACGGTACTACATAAGTACACGAGTTCAATTAATTTAGTATTACCATGTAATAATCACATGACATGTCGTTTATAATGAACTACATTTAGGTACATAGCATTGAGAGAATTAGTGGGTTAAGTCCTCATTTCACTCCGTCAAAATACGAAATAAATAAACATACTTAAAGATCGCATTACATTTCTATATAAACACCAAAACAACTAAGTAAAATCCTATTTATAATTTAAATACTGCAACAAATTTTAAAGTTTAGTTTAGCGACATGTTAGGAAATTTTCAAGAGGCAAGTTTTCCTTTCAATATACGTATGATGTATTAATTAACATCTTTTGAATTATGCTAAATATAGAACATCCATTTAATAACCAGTTGAATGGAATTAATAACCGCCATCTGCGCGCAATTAATAAATGGCCTAAATATATTTATAGTACCGGATGATCAATCATAACCTGAATACACAGCTATCTTTCAAAAGCTTACTAAACAAACAAAAACATGTTGATTCAACCAAAAACGAAGGCGCTTTAATTTTTACGTTCAAACTTATTAAATAGTATCAACCTTGTCTTGAAAAGAAAATAATTGCTCGGTGAAACAGATGTGAAATGCATCTACCCCATATCACGTCAAATAAAGAGGAGACTGCACACAATTCATTATATTAAACCAGTATAAAATTTAATAAACATTTGCGGTCACCTTCCCTCACATCTTCACTGTAAAACCGTGCAAAGCTAACGAGCTCGAGCCGCACTGGCTCAGGTTCAAATTGCAAACGTAATCACACTACACAATCGCCAAACAGCGTGCTTAGGACGTGATCAATTTGAACCGGGCTCCAATTAGACGTCGCTGGGCCGCCGTACACCTACGTACCTGCTGCCTACAGAGGTGAGCGCACCACTAATCTTAAATTATTAAACGACCACTGCGACGTTCACTTTGCTTAAACCAACGGGTTAAACCTACCCCAATTCCCCTCCTACAAATTGACTTATGTCTCAATGCGACGCGGTCGACTCTCTGCTAAATTACAAAAACATCGCTCCAATAGCTTTTGCATGCTTGAGTTACAAAATTTGTGGGGATTATCGTGTTTCAGTTTGCGACCTAACGTGAACGCATAGAGCTGATTTTGTACAAAATAATCCAACTAGGTCAGGAGAAAATCCATTAAAGTAAGTTCTATGAAGCAAGCGTATTCCCTAGAGTTCACCTTTGGACAATACTTTATTTATTACGAAAATATAGAGTATCTCAATGAAATACTTACATATATAAATAGATAATTACTTGGGAATATAATATGAATATGAACCTTTGAAGGAAATGTTATTTACTAGAACTGAAGATATCAAACTCATTTTATAAATAAGAGAATTGAAAATAAAACCTAGTAAAAGTTATGTCTTTGCTTAGTAAGCCATGTTAATTTGTCTCTATACCACAGAAACAGAAAAAGTATGCTTAACCATAAATATTAATTTTTTAAAAGAATATGAAATATGGTACGATAAACATCGATATCTGAGTTTCCCATATCAGATCTTTTCCGTATAATATTCTAAATATGTCATTTCATTGTGCCACAGCCGCATAAGCCAGCGTCATCACTTAAAGCAAATAGCAGAAGCAACCAACCAAAAAATTAAGAGCTCCACCCGACGAACCTGTTATAGAAATAATATAGAGTTAAACCGAAACGGAGGATCAAATAATGCTGGCAATCGCAGGCCAACACGAATACATTCGTTTGCTTAGTGACATATGACTATTGCAATTTCTGAATGTAGGATCGTTACTGCTTCGTGCTATGGAGGGCTGTTATGTATCGGAGCTATCGTCGTTAGTAATAATTTATCACCACGCCGGCTACGATATTGAGGGGAACTTTGAAAATGGACAATGTATGGTTTTGGAGAAGAAAAACGCATTTTAATAACTGTCCGCTGCCTCGGATGCTGGAGATATGTGTGGGGACAGTATCGTCTATTTTCTAATATAACACGATATGTTCTAGTGTTTTGTTTAGTGTTACAAGAAAGTTTACGCCACGTTTAAACGAAGAGTGCGGATGAGAAATAAAGTTAAAAAAGAGACCTACCTGTTTTAATGTTAAAATACAAAACGCTATTCATATATCGTATCTGTATTATTTTATTTATAGAAAATATTAATAATATTATAGAAACAACCCAAGACGTTCTATAACAACTGCGCCAGAAATTTGATAGCGATAAAATTTTTAAAACACACATCCGTAAATTAATTTCTAGAACGTTCTTCGAATACTAAAGACGCCAAGAATCAACCGAACTCAACGATCATACGATGTCGCCGGCAATTAGACGGGACTAATTACGTGACATCAATGCTGCAGTCGATTAAGCGGGTCCACACAGAGCGAGCAGCCTCGCGAAGCAATGCTGCGCGAATCATTTCGGTCTGTGTGGACGTGGCATTTTTATTAGCGAGGAGGCAATAGAACAGACGCGACACATATAGACTACAAGCCCGCATAGGACAAAAATATGGGTCAAATGAA
>CAJQZN010035274.1:0-10590 GCA_907164685.1 Colias eurytheme | reverse complement strand
AAAAATATTTCGTATACATACCAAGGATATATACAGGTGTAACATACCTACTAAAATATAACCGAAATCGGTAACCTGACCCAAAAATCTGTGTCCGCTTCGCGTGAAATGCCCCTATTATGTATAGAAATAACAAGACTCAAAACAGAAGAATTTGTCCAATCGATATGACTTATTACGATAAAGGGTTTTATTAATATAATCATATGTATGGAAGTTGGTTAGTTACAAATATCTGTAACAGAATTGTAAAAATTTAAAATGAATACCTAGCTAGATACAATTTTTCATGTCGATAAAAATTCTTTTTTTTTAAACGAAAAAATAACAAAGTAAACCGAGTTATAAACGCGCGAACGTTTTGGTAGCTACGATCTAAAAGGATAAAAACAGGCATGAGACAAAACAGTATTGAATCACAGAGTAAAAATGTAGACTAATCTATCGTTCCCGTTGAATATTCATAGAACAACCTTATTATTATTCATGTAGGAAATAAAACCATGCAAACCGAATTAATAGAAACAAACAGAACGTCCTTGCGTACCAACTTAGCTAGATAATTACTCTGCATTTTATAACAAGGATGTTTTAAACATTCCTCTCGTATGACATCCAACTTCCACATTCTTATTCTTATCTATAATATCCTGCTATCATCCCGAGAAACTTGTTATGTTCATAAATAAGAACAATCGTTTTTGATAACATTGAAAGAACAACAGATATAAGTATTATAATATACATAGTTTCAATAAATGCAAGGAATGCTGCGCTTCAGTATAATATCGATACTCCTCTCTTATTATTATAGTGCACTTTTTCACTTTCATATTACGATGCACAGAAGACCGACACGACTGCAGTTTTCAGTCGCAACACCGCCAGCTTTACAGGCTTATTGACCACTGGCTGTTGTTGAAAAATTCAATTTTTTAGTCCCCATCCAACATTGAACCACATTGAACCCAGTCTGAATGTTAATCCTAGTATGATATTGAAAATCTATATAACCAGCGAGACAGTCATTAATGACCATAACAATCCCTTGCTTTCCTTGAATTTTGGTCTATTTTTAGTTATACCTCAAAATTACAAACTGAACGGTGAGTGATCGACAGATCTCCGCTACACGGGTTTCATAGTTTTACGTTATTGTGGGATAGATAATGGTACCCCGTCTTTCTGATCTATTTTTAACTGACTTCCCCAAAAAATCGGATTTAAATTTGTTCCGTTCTCCTCCGTTGTAAATAGTACATATTACTACTTATTTTATTTATAATTATTCAGTTAAACAACAAATCACAATGTTATTATATTTAAAAAGATCTCTACAAATTAGTTCGGCAAGTTTGCATTAGATACTTATAATTATAAATTTAATTCCAAACCATTCTATGATCTGTGTGCTTTATCTCTATGGTGAAAGCTGGAAGCCACATGAAAAGTTCGTACTGCAGTTACTGAGATTAGCCCGTACAAACAGAAAAATACTGCAGTAGTGGACTTTGTTTAATATTATGCATATAGTGGGATCCGGTTTGTGGCTAGTTCGTAGTAAATCGCATTGCTGGAACACAAAACTTTATTATGTTACGTGGAGCATACTCGCGACAAATAGTCCTGGAAATAATAGATTTGGAAATAATAGATATTTTCTCATGCCGATTTCAAATCATAGCTTTGTTCAATCCTAAGACGTATACTGCGGAACCGATTTATTAAAACTTTTTAAAGATTGTAAACGGCTTCTGGTTCAAATTGTGTATAGGTGTGAATCCAAATATTATAAGGGATATTTTAGTCGTGATAAATGTTTTAACAAAAATTGGGGTTCATTTTATTGTTTAGGCGTAAGGTGAATGTTATTAGATACCTATTTATTATACGAAAAAATATTTCTGAAGTTAATCATTTTAGGAATTATACAAACCTGCTGACACAGGATCATATTGTATGTAAGATTTTAACCTTTTACTCCTCATACATGTGGGCCAGCCAGGTTTTTGTATATTTGTGTCAGGCCTTATCTTTACTGGTTGTATATTAATTATACATAATATTAAATGGAGCCGCAAGTATATTAATCTGCTTTATCAATAAACATCAAAGGACCAGACACCAAAATATGAAAACTTTCGATATCGACCGTCGAACGAGTTCATCATAAAGCAGACGTCGTGCTACAAACAATACGGGGTGTATAATTAAATTATGATCATCCCTTTGGTACACGATCTCGTGATATTAAAACCATAATAGTTATCTTTTGAGTGAGGGTTGGTTGCGCAATTACGATGAACGTAGGGGTGGGGTACTTACGTCGCTGTAGGCGTATGGTCCCTCGCTGCCTGATTGTCTCCCCTTGGCCCATACTGCGTGTCAAATTAGCCAAATTTATGCAACTGCTCTTACAAGCGTAGGTACCCCGCGCTAAATAGTACGTCAAACGTCATCATTTAAAAAGGGTGCTAGCTTTTGAATAATCATAATAATAAAAGTTATCTTTGAATAAAAAATATAGACCTCCAATAAAATATGTTACTAGAATTTAAACTCCATCCAAAGCCATATTTGTATGGTAATGGAAATGTCAATAAATACTGGTAAACATAATACAAGTACCATGAATAACGATATTATACAATAATTTAATATGTTAATTTACCTTGATACTTATAAAGTTATAATAAACTAGCGGTCCGCCTCGGCTTCGCCCGTGGAACATATTTACGTTTTCTCTACATAAGAACCATCCTCGTACTTCAAGGAATATAATAAAAAAAGAATTATCGAAATCGGTTCAGCCGTTCTCAAGTTATGCGCTTACCAACATATTTTGGGATTCATTTTTATATTATAAGATAGAATTCACAATGCAGCAGAATAAATAATTTACACATGCCTTTGGATTCAATAATACCAACTTGTATTGATGTTATATCTCATAGAAAATGCTTCTATGAGGTATAAATAACAGGCAACTAAACCGGTAAAACTAAAGTTAAGTTATTACTAAGTTTCAATTATTTATTAAAAGCATTTACACATTAAGACTGAATTTCAGAACAAATGTAGATAGTTAGTGTTCCTATGATCGTCAGGACAGATATCAAAAACTAGAAAAAGATTTGGACATTTGTCAGTTATCATAAGCGCTCCTTTGAAACGAGCTTTTGCTATTTTAAGCAATCAATTTTTAGAAAAAAATGCCACTAAAGCTTTCATTGTGACAAAGATGCTATTGTTGGATTTGAATCTAATATGAAATATTTTATCTAACAAAAAATAATGTATGATATATTTCAATAGCCACTAGCTAACACGTCCTCGTGGAGATGATCTCACAGGTCATCAATACGTTTCTTTATAATGTGGGTGCTAAAAGAAGTTTCAGTGAACCTTATACCAATTAATGAGATTCTAAATACAATGTAAAGACATTATAAATAGCAAGCAAGATTTACATTGGCTCTACCATAAGTTTAATCAGCATTATCTTCAGTAGGTATTTATTCACAAAAACGATGTCATCAGAAGCAGGGACGAAAAAAGCACTTGAAATATATTACCATACACTTTTCCTCACACTCAACATTTATTGCTCATAGATGAGAGGACAATAGGGGACATAAACAAGAGCTTTTGCCACGATATAATATTTCTCGTCCCCTTGAAACAACAAAATATATTACTAGCCGGCGGCGGTGCATAAAAAGCAATGAAAGCATTTTCACATGAGCAGTTTTCATTCTGTTACTCCCCTTTTATACCCTAAGGAATTCCAAATAGTATCACTTCTTCGCCAGACCCTAATAATGCCATGGGGAAAGAACCGCGAAATTGTTTCCCGTGCACCCTCGCTTCAAATTGTTTTTTTAACGAATTGTAGATTCTTATCTGTTATGCACTTTTGCTGAGCAAAGGGTTTTTGATAGGATTTTGATTCGTATTTATACTCAATTCCAATATAGATGTATAGACACCTAGTATAGAAAATATTAGAAAGGGATAGTTAGCTCAAAGTTAAGTAGGTATGTTTGATAAGTTACAAACAAAATTAACTTGTTTCTTACTATGGTGTATATACATATACATATATCTGAAGATTTGTAAATCCGATGCAGATGGCAGAGGCTTGTATAGTTGTATGTATGAAGATGATTATTAATTAATTGATTGCTCATTGCTGTTTGTTACAAGCTTTGCAACAAAAACCATTGTTCTACATCAATACCACATTATACGATTCTTGTTGAAGAATAATAGAAAAGGAAAAAATAAGTAGGTACCTACATAAAAAAATGTTATAAAATAGAACCTCAAAACGGAATGTATATAAAAATTATTAACTAGTAACTACGTTGCAGTTGTTAGCCCAGTTAAATAGGAATATAAAATAAAATTAGCAGCAATACATTTTAAAAGTAAAGTTAATTTGCATGAAATGGATACTTGGAATAAATCGAATAAGAATGATCCTCCTTACAAATTGTACAAACGGATTACTTGCCGATCCTAGCATGAGAATCAGCGCCGAGACTCGAGAGTTTTCTCAAATATTTTTTCCACATTTGAAAAGAGCATTCGATTAAAAGTCCCGACAATGTTGAACTTATTACTTTCCCATTTTCGTGAAGCTCAGAATAACTGGCACAACCGACAGTATTCATGTTTGATGAAATATTTTAATGAATGTGTACATAGCGTATTAGTTAATCCCTTACTTATTAGTTATTACATAAAATTGTAAAGAAAAATATTTAAGTATGTGTATTTATTACTTCTGTTTTGCCACATATCAGGGATTTCAATAATTATTATGCCTATGCATTTTTTGGATAAGTATCTTATTTCGGATACAAAATAAATGATACAGTAACGAAAAATGTTACTTTTTGTGTTTTTTTTGTCCACAATAGCATTTCCAATAAGGCATCACTTTCAGGTTCATTACGTGATATATCTCCCAACATAATCATTATAATATCGACGTTCGATAATACTTTCTTTTAGGGCTGATTTTTCAATCCTTGGTTAAAACTGTGGTTAAAACTTATTCGTCGAATAATGTACAAAACTACCATTTTAAAAACGTATTCTAATTGCCCGTATTTGACAGTTTACCTACGTGTCATTTTAATAGTATCGTGTAATACTTTATTGGACGGATAAGTTTTATCCAAGCATTGAAAAATCGGCCCTTAATTGACGGAATGGGCATGTATATTTTGTTTATTACAATTTTTTTCCAACGTAGGTAATAAGTCAGATAAAAGTAATATTTTTCTCGAGTAGGTCATTAATCGTAATGATATTATCGTTTTCTTAACAATAACTTAGAAATTATAGCGTGAAAGATCAAGCATCAATGATCAAACTGTAACATCAGTAAAACCGCAAAGACCCCTATAGCTTTTAGGGAGTTTTGTTTAAGAACTCTTCGATTACCTATACATTTATCACACGCTCTTTGATCACACATATAGTTAACCAAAATGTTCGACTCTTATTTTACTCACTTACCGCAAAAAAAGCTTTTATCACAAATTCTCTCTATTGGATATTAGAACGTTATCAATTAAAATTAAAGCAATGGTATCGAGAATCTAATATGACCTGTATATCTAGGTCCAAAGCGCTTCACTTGGGAGTAAAGGCGTACAAAGAATTCATATTTCAGTGAGCTACAAACATTTTTTAAAAATTCTTAGCAACGAAACGTTCCAAAATGACTTACAAAAGTGCTTCGAATTTCATACTCGATTTCTATTTTATGGGTAGGACTTCAGCTTGCTTGCCATTCTGTGTGGTTACTGGTTAATGAGTAATTTATATTCTACATCTTTACACCCAACAAGCAACACACTCTGGGAATGTAGAGTTGCATTATTTTAAAACAAATTGTACCATTATTATATTTAACTAGCGGTCCGCCCCGGCTTCGCCCGTGGTACATACTGGCGGTAGTGGTTGCGTTTATTAGTGCGCACAGGAAAATATCCGTAATTTAAAGTCATTTATTAACGCGTAATTTTTAATCTTTTGCCTTTAGATAGATCTATCAGACATAAATTTGTTATTGCAAGACGTTTTTTTCGCTGTTAAATAGGTGCCAGACGCAATTTTTTATTTCAAAATCATTAAAATGTCATCGAAATAAGTGTTATATAATATAATATAAGTAACTAGCGGCCCGCCCCGGCTTCGCCCGTGGTACATATGAATAATAGATGTTGGCCGATTCTCAGACTTACCCGATATGCACAGAAAATTTCATGAGAATCGGTCCACCCGTTTTGGAGGAGTATGCAGACTAACATTGTGACACGAGAATTTTATATATAAGAAAGTAATAAAGTTATTACTTACCTTTTAAGCGGAATCATGTTGATGGAATTTCACTTATTTCGATGACATTTTAATGATATTGAAATAAAAAATTGCGTCTGGCACCTATTTAACAACGAAAAAAACGTCTTTCAATAAAATATTATGTCTCATGGATCTAAAGGTTAAAAATTACGCATTAAAAATGACTTTAAATTAAGGATATTTTCCTGTGCAGATAAGATGCGCACTAATAAACGCAACCACTGCGACCAGCCAGACAGCCCGGACTCTAACCGAAATAGCAAGAGGAACAGTATATCAAAGAACCAACTATACTAAAATGCTCTCTTGTCAACGTTGGTATAGGTCTACCAGAATCTGATGGCATATTTATATTTCAAATATAAAAGATTTTCATGTGGCAACTTTATTTGACAACTATCAAATTATTTGTGTTGATGATTAATTTTTAGGATTTTGTCTTCAAACTCTTCGAAATATCGATAAAACCGCTGCAATCACAAGCAATAGGTGTTGTTTACAATGTCTATAGAAAAACATTCGATGAAGAAGGATCAAACACATCACAATTTTCAGTTTTAAAGCGCGTGAAATATTTTATTGCTAAATTGGACTAACCCGTTTTGATACTTTAAATAAAAAATATTATAAGTAGGTACTTAACTATACTATTGTTTGTTGATTAAAATATAATTTTATGGAAACTTATTACAGGCGCTTACAATACGGCTATTTGTCAAGTCCAAGCAGTCCAAGTCAATTTTATAATGTGTTCATACGAAAAACGAAAATAAACATGATTTTATTTTATTTTTGTTTTATTTTATAAAACATCGTATCATATAAACAATCGAGTTTTAATCCAGATGATTATCATTAAATCCATATTTCACATGGCATAATGATATATATACAAATAAAGAAATAAATAATATGTATTACCTATATAAAAATAATAGTTTGGAAAATCCAAAAGTGCACGCCTCATAATTTTTTTTTAATAATTATTATTTTTGTTTATTTAATAACAATTAAACCACATCGAATCAGACCCTGAAAAATGAAAGGGTTCTATTCCTGAGCATACTCAAGCGTAAGAGAAAAAAAAAGACTCGATTAGTAAAGTATTTCGGTCGTTATCGTGTTAACAAGAAAAAGGATCCGCACATACAGACACACGGACGTCCAAGACAGAACTTTTTTAAACTGTTTTTTAACTAGTTTAAATAACAAAAATGACATCAAAAATATCATGAACGTTAAAAATAGTGTTTTTTCTTAATATGTGTGTGTATGTATTATCTTACAAGTGCAATGTATGATACATAAAGACATTTTAAGTTTGAAAAATCAGATGTTTTGCGCGAAGCGACAGTAGTACCCACCTCAACGCTTCGCTTATGAGGCGTGCAATATGTATAATATATGTAATAAGTGCCTACATAATATATCGTGGATATCTCATTATTAAGTACAGTATTATCCACTTATGTAATGTGACTAATGATATTGAGGTCAAAATAAAAAGTATGCAGTATCAAGATCGTTCAGTCCATTTTCCCTAGGGTTGCACACTCAAAATTTTGATTTCCCTATTTGCCATCAGATTCTGGTTTACCTATAGCTCCTATACGATTAAATAATGTTTGACATTGAGACAATCTGCTAACGGCAATTTTTATTTTCCGAGCAGAGGAAATCAAATACATGAACCGTATGATTTTGATGTGGTTTCACTAAATGTCTCTCAAGGAATTTCTAAAGATCCATATTACCTACATGTTCAGTATAAATGTAAATCATTCTCAAATTCGTTAAGTCGTTAACCATTTCCATGATTTTTTAAATGTTGGCTTTGTCTCTGCCACCACTTAGTCAAGTGTCGAGTAAGTCATCAACATCAAGTGCGTTCAAGAATTTAAAGGGTTTTTTAAAACATGTGCTGATAATTTACTACAGAATATAGTTATATATTGTCGCCACTTCATCTCTGTGCTTTAATGAATTGATGTCTAATATTTTAAAAGCCATATTATTTAACATAATATTTCGGGGTAAGTAAATTGTTAAAATTTTTGCCTTACCATAGCTTTGTAATCTATGTAATGACATACCCACGTTTTTTTACCACTTAAGTAACAAATTTATTATTTTTTTTATCAAAATTGTCTAAAGAACGTACCTTAATATAAGAAGAGTTACAGAAAGTCAGAAACAACCTCTGCCTTACCTTGGTTTATTCTTTTCTAGGTATTTTTATGAAATTAATTTTTAATGAATGTCGAGGGAGTATGCAATCTATTTGCGATAAGTTGCCGGTAAAAAATTGGCCGCAAGTGGGTATGTGTAATGAGTTTTTATGTAATCAATTTGCTAATATAAATTGCTGCTGTATCTATGTTTTTTTAATCACTTTTACATACCTACTTTTAAAGGAAGCAATGTAAATTAATAGAAGACAATAAATAAAATCAAAACATAATATACTTACATTCACAAAAAAAGAACTGAAAGGTTTTTGAGCAAGAAAAATATAAGACCTCGATCCGACTGAAAAACATGATCCGCCGGTGGACATTTCGATCTTCAATGATAATACAATAGTAAACTAAAGTCTATTTTAAGTTTAAAATTTATTATTTAGAGTAAGTGCGCCAATTATGGACCACCATAAGGTTTTTTTGTAATAAAACTCAGAATTATAAAGATTAATCAGCCTTATATATTTTAAAAGGTTCGGTAGTTATTTAGGAACAAAATCAAATATTAGAATTCTTAAGGAACATTAACATCTTAGAAATAATCAGCATTTTCTAAAATATGTCATTATTGTACATTAGAAAAAAGTGTACAAAATATGGACCATATGGTTTTAAATATGGACCATAGTGAATTTGGTACAAAATTATTGAAAAAAAGATGTCAGGATTGTAGGCTTGGTAGCTTTTCTTCCTCTGTTGCTGACAGTTTTCCTTAAATGCGGTATAGGCTGAAACACTTTTGGCGAAAAATATGATGTAGAGGGACTAACTATTGAATCATTCATAGTCAGTGTTGACACTCCTGGTTGTTGCATTTGCTTCATGATGTCCATCAACGGGTCTGGGGTGATGGTTCAATTACAGATTAAGGTGTGGGAGATAGCCTTTGTCTCAGGTAAGCAGTTATCGGGTTCAGGTACAACAGCCCTTTGCTGAGGTATCGGGTTATCAGGAATTATATCAACTGGTGTCGTTATATCGCGCACTGGTTCATTAGGAGGCCCCTCTACTACTGGAAGGTCTTCGTCAATAAAGCCATGATCTTCGAAGACGTGTCTATTAACGGGATATATACCTGTGGCAAGAAAACCGCATAATTCAAACGCGCGCTTGCTTGCTTTAAACACGTGCTTTAATTGCATTAGCCATTGCCTCTTTATCCCATAATTGTCTGTATTTGTAGATGTTATCCTTAAACAATCAAATTAAAATAAATTAAAATAAAACTGTTTGTAATATGGACCACTAGTCCATATTCAAAACATGCCGGTGGTCCATATTATAATACACATACATTTTTAGGGTAATATTGTTGCTAAGAAAAATATTTAAACTATTAGATATATCAACTTATTATGAATTATTGTAAAGCAACTCACCTTTCCCCTGGTATAATTCACTTTTCCAAACAGTAATATTTTATGAAGTTATGAGCTTACGAAGTTAGGTAAAAAATTACATCGCGCGATGACAAAAACGAAAAATGGCTGCCGTTAATGCGTGCGCGCTCTCTGCCCAACGGCAAACGACTAGCGAGGCTCTGGTGGGGTGGAATTCAGTTTTCGGAGACCGATACCTACCTACGACTGATGGTTTTCGAGAAATGAAGGTAGTCCATATTACGGAACCAGTCCATAATTGGCGCACTTACTCTACTATAGCGGATTTCAATGAAAACTCACACTTTTTTTTGTTCATAAAAAAGGGCGTGTGTGTCCAGCACACGTGTCAGAAGTGAAACTTCGTCACCTTACTCCATGACGTGACTGTATTGCCATGACGCGACCATGAAATTTTATTCTAAACGCGCCTAAAGAAGTTTCACTTCAAAAATACTCGATTCTCTAAAACTATCTAAGACAATACGTCGTGCGTCGTGTCGTGTCGTATCGTGGTTAATAAACTGCTTTTTATCGTCAAGCATAAAATGCGTTAGGTAGCTACTGGGTTATATCACAATTAATTAAATGTG
>CAJQZN010035272.1:0-12099 GCA_907164685.1 Colias eurytheme | reverse complement strand
ACATTATGGTTACTTCTAATAGGTAAATTTTCCACACAAAATGTCCTTTAAATTATGTCGTATTATATTTTTAACCCCCGACGCAAAAAGACGGGTGTTATGTGTTTGACTGCTATGTATTTCTGTGTGTGTGTGTGTGTGTCTGTCTATGGCACCGTAGCTGGCTAACAGGTAAACCGAATTAGATGCGGCTTTTTTTTGTTAGGCAGCATATTTTCCGACGCTGGTTCTTAGATAAATTGTATCGAAATCGGTTCATCCACTTATTATACCTACATAGGGGTAAAAGTGGGAATGAAAAAAATGATATAATAATTTATTTTTAAAGATCGTTGGGAAGTTTATGAAATTATTTATTCCTTTTTCTATACACTTTTCTTCGTCTAAACGGTTAAGTTACGTGCTCCCTCTCTCTCTCTTCAGCCTTTAGTTACGTGCGTGAGACAGGAAACATCTAATTTGGATTTGTTGCTGGATTTGATAAAAATTGAGTATCGATTAAGCTGATCAGTGGCTACACCATACATAATTAAAAACATCCATTTAAGAAAGGAAGGAAATAGAATTTGCTCCTTTCCCCCCCTGGTTCCTAAAAAATAATATGACATAATTTAAAAGAAATTTAACGTAGAATTAGTTAGGCATTTCTTTTTTGATTTTCGATATTATATATAATTTTTAATTATAATATTATATAGTAACTATTTGGTATAGGTTAGGCATTTCATTTCTTGATTTTCTTTAATAAGTTGGTACGTAAGTTTTTTAGCTCAGTTTAGTAAGAAATTTTAATAACAATTCTTTTAATTATTTATGGTAGTACGTATTTACTCAATAATTGTATGTTAAGTAGTAATTCAGCATGGGCGTAGCATGGTGGGGCTGGGTGGGGCGCTTACCCTGGCTTTGATCTGGTAGGTACCAATTGTGAAGGGGAGTGGGCGTGGGCGTGGGCGTGGGCCTGGGAGTGGGCGTGGGGGTGGAAGCATGAAAATAAAAACAATTATTGTTGCCCCACCCTGAGCCCATGGTCATAGGTCCCATAGTCACTATTCCACGCGGACGAAGTCGCGGGCACAGCTAGTAGACAAATATAATCAGAAAGCTTTGAACTCCTAAGCTCAACCATAAAAGATAGACATTAATTATGATGTCGGGAGATATTTTTTATATAATATGGAGAACAATTCTTTCATACTAATAATTGTACCAAGTTTCGTTTAAATCCGTCGAGTAGTTTTTGTTTCTATAACGGTTATACAGACAGATAGACGGACAAAAATTTTTGGCGTCAGTGTCGATCCCTAATCACCTCGTGATAGTTATTTAGGAAATATATTTCATGTACAGAATTGACCTCTACAGATTTAATATAAGTATTATTCATATAATTAGATGCCAATTTCCATGTAACGTTATATTCGACTATACAATAACTAACAGACAACGCAGGTTACTCTCGTTTCCGTTGAGGCGGCTACATATTCAGTCCTCATAACTTCACTTTTTGTGAACGAAACGACAGCGCGGTTTAATTCGATGCCAACACCATCAAAAAAAGGAAATATTTTTAATTGTGAAAAAATATTATGATTTACACTATTAATACTATTTTAACATTAACACAAAATATAAGACTGTGAGTGTGTAAAAATAAATCCAGCTAGTTTCACATCAAACTTATGTTTTTAATTAGGTATACGACATGAAAATATATTAATTACCAAGCAATAATCATACAGGTAAATACTGAACAAAAGTATTAACAGTCAAAGTATATTTTTACTTACAACATGTAAATGATGAAGGAATAATAATTATCAACGAACTAACCTTTTTGTATTATTGTTTATAAATATAAATTCATAAACAATAAATTTATAAAGAATAGAAAAAATTCGACCACTAAAGAATGCTGGTTCGAGTCCCGCCTCGTTATCGAATTTTTAAAACACGAAGATTTTTAAAAATGTAACCAATGAACACAATCAATATTAGATTAACTGTAATGGTGTCTAGTTTGACTTAAAATAATAAACATCTACCCTCACTTTAAAAATGTAGCATATTCACACGAATTATAAGCGCACCTTACAGGGAAGGGAAGATATGGGTTAAAGAGTTAAATAAATAAATAACATAATTATATTTAAATTATTAATTTTTAACATTGTGTTCAGTAGTGTTAACATGTAAATTGATTTGATTTTTACGAAATCTCATAGATGGCGCTGTTTCAAATTTGTATACTAATAAATTCATTAAACTGATTCTCTGCCCAAATTACGTAAATGACATAGTTTTTATTGTGTAAAGCTAGATAATAGCATGGCTTACCCGAAACCAAGATTTAAACATGAGTCTTTAGATTGTACGCTGTCGTAATACACGGAATACGTAAGAAAAAAAAAGGTTCACAGCTCCTCCCCCGGAGGTGATAGCATGATAATATGTTTAAAAAAGCCTCACCCGACCTGTTAGTAATATTCATGCAAAATTTGAAGTCAATCTATGCAGTACTTTTCGAGATTAGCCTGGACAAACATACAGACAAACAGACAAACAGACAAACAGACAAACAGACAAAAATTCTAAAAACTATGTTTTTGGCTTCTATATCGATTATAGATCATGGATTATGTATTCTTTTAAAAAAATATTCAATGTACAGTTTTGACTTTCCTACGATTTTATTATATGTATAGATGAATCTCAATCCTATCGTGTTCGCTCGCGCTTAACAATTTAAATAAGCAAAAAATATTTGCACAACAATGACGCGTATTTATAGACGAGGTCTTGAATTGCGCAGTATTTCTATTTAAAACATTCCCTTTGTTATGTCTAGATTTTAGAAGATAAGACGTACATTCATTTAATTTTTTTTAACTTAGTAAAGGTATTTGAATAATTATATAATAGAACTCCCTCAGTACTCAATGACAGAAAGAAAATTTTACTTGCCTTCGAGTATGTCTCATTGATGAAAACAACATGTAACGATCTTTTAGAAATAATGTGTTATGTTATTTAATGTGGAATGTTTATTTTTGGCATTTTTGGCCTAATAGTATTTCAAATATAGCACATTTATAATTTCAAACAATCAAACTTCACTTTTTGTTACCAATAATGTGGAAATATGAAATCCAAAACGATGTTGATAATCTTTACAAGAACATTTAGAATTGTAAAACCTCATTGTATTGTTATTCTGATATCTAAATGCTATAATATATTTACAATCTTCTGAAAAAAATGCAATTTACACTTTAAATCCTGCGGACTGTTATATCCCAAGTAATTGAAGTATTACACCAATACCGCTTAATTTATAAATAATGTTAATAGGCATGCACTATAAATACGCATCTACCATCCCAATGAATCGGATTCATACGGTACAGTTTTATTTTCACTTAGAAAGAAAATTATCGGCTCCAATCGTAACATTTTTTTCACGAAAACACGTTCATTTTCATAAATGTGTTCAACAAGAATTACTGTTTGAATGCTATGTACACGTGATGGTATGAGATTATCTATGTACCTATGGAGATTATATAGATTATATTAATGTGTTCAACAAGAATTACTGTCTGAATGCTATGTACACGTGATGGTATGAGATTATCTATGTATCTATGGAGATTATATAGATTATATTAAGTATTTAGAAGAATGGTATATGAGACGTATAATATTTTTTACACGCCATAACTTCACTTGTATGTAACCGACTTCTTTGCTTTGATTTTGACCCACTTTAAACGGACATATAATATATTCAATTCAAACTTTGTACACTTAGCAAGGATCGATGACAATACAATAATTTCATGATTTTAGGCATGATTTTTTAACTGTATTAATTTTATTAGCTTCACCTGTATATTTGTACGTAACCGACTCCTTTGATTCGATTTTGACGCACTTTAAATGGTCAGATATAATAATTATAACTTTTACATTAATGAAGAAGATAATAATAATATCATGAGTTTATCTTAACAAATCGTGTAAAAAATATAATAAAAAAACAGTTTTAATTATTGTACTTTGAGATTGATGGAATAACGCAACCTAAAATAATAATAGTTTAAAAAAACTAAATAACACGCTTTTTATAGAAAACCGAACTAAAATATTTTATCAAATTAGTGTATTGTCATCGGTCCTCAATAAATCTACAAAGTTTGAACGAAATCTGGCCGTTTAAAGTGGGTCAAAATCGCGCCCAAAGAAGTCGGTTACAAACATACAGGTGAAGTAATATAAAGCGTGTACTGATCAGCACGCATTTCTTTATTAAATCCCTTGCGTTGGCTATGCTCCTCCGTTAGTTGGGTTGACCGAATTACAATATAACAGATTATTTTTACCCACCTTTTATACAATTATGATTGATTTATCAGCGCTATATGTTCTAATAAGTGAAGTTAATGGCCGTATCAAACAGAACAGTTATATAGTTCCGCTCTTAGGTGGCCCAGATACAGATGCAGGTTATTTTTTATAGGAAACTGTACTTAATTTTCTCGATATTTAATTGGAGTTATGGAAAATTTTCTTGAGAAGCGAGAGTTTTTGAATGTTTATGCTATTTTTGTTTTGTATTTAAAAGATAGTGTTTTAATCGGCTTCTCAAGGAAACAGAAGCTGTGAACATTACTATTTTTTTAAATTTTGGCAATGTAATGTGTTTTTCTAGTAATGATTCAGTTTGCGCATGATGTGGATAAAAGTTCTTGAAGCTTTACTTTTATAGTGTGTTATCAATATTAAAATTCTAGATAGGAACGTAATACGTAACGTATAGTAAGAGAGATAGTTTGATATTAATATAATATAATTTAATTCAATTCCGTTATTGAAATAATTTTATAATCAAATAGTTACACTGTTTAGTATGTATTTTAATAAATCGGAAGTGATAGAATTATAATAATTTAATGCACAAAATTGGAATAATTTAAGCACGTTTTTTTACATAACGTTTTTCTTTTCACGATGTATTCGGATATATAAATAATATTCACATAATTTATTTAAGTCTACTTTTTTCACCAATATGTTTCAACATAATATACAATAAATATTCAATCTATGTGTTGCATTAATATTATTTGAAATAGGAAAGTAATATTTAAACGTATTAAAAAAAATTGATAGATTTTCTTTTGTATAGTTATTTTTTGTGTAACTTCTATAAAATATATTGCATTAGACAGTTAAAAATGCTTGCAGCCAAATTTTGACTGGCAACCTAGTCGATATATATTCTCCTAATTATAAATATACATAAAATTTTGGTTTCATCAAAAAAACTATGAACGAAGTAATCCTGCGGTGGGATCTAGTACTATAATTATCAAATTTACAAAAAGTACATATTCAAATAATCAATTCCTTGGCAAAAAAATGGTGACATAAGCATGATGTTTGCAACGGATAATTACTTAACATTTGCAAATAGGTACCTACCTACTTATAGTTTATTGTCGCGGTTTGTTACCCCTATTTAGTTAGCAACTAGGTACTTAACTTATTGTGTAGCTTTTGCAGGACATATACCTACAGCTTACCGACAAGTATCGCTGATCATATAAGTTCCTAAACCCCGAATAAATCTACCAAACGTCATTTCCACGCCAATTCCATGAACAGGATCCCGCCTTCGTTCATACACTTTAACACAATTTAAAAGTATTATATAATACACTTAAGGGGATTACAAGAGCTAGCTGAAATTGAGTGACTCGCGCACACATTAACACAATCGACGACGGTTAGTGGTTAACAGGCCTCGGCCGGTAGTGTCGGTACACAGGCGGTTCACGCACACATGCGTACGTTTTTGGTTTGGGAATAAGAATTTGCGATTTACACGAAATCTATTGATTGGACTAAAAAAATAAAACGAAGTTTTTTTTAGTATGTTGCTTGTAGAATTATTTGCCGTAAAAACAGAATGATTGCATGTAGTTTAGTATGGTTTTTAAGTATCAAAAGATTTTTTTAGAGGTACCTTTGTGATTTTTTTTTATCGAGTAAAATAAGTTGTATTGTGTTTTCAGCACGATATCTAACTAGTATATATCCTGAAGAATATCATATATTTGTCTGAGATTTTTTACTACAGTTAATCATATACTTTAAAGCATTATAAAACTCGAGTTTTGCCTCGTTTAGCTCTTCTAAGCCCCTTAACCCAAAACAGACATCCGTCATTATGTTCATTGAATAACAGTCCTTATGTCACGCTCACGTACCTTCGCGTCATTACATCAAATATTTGTGTCACTTGACACATCCTTAAAGCGTTTCTCTCATGGGCATGGTGTTCCACTAATATCCGCTTTTCTTTAATTCGCACTCACAATCGGCAAAGAAAATTGAACTTTATTTACTTGATTTAGAGTTGATAATCGTGTGTAAACATCTAACGCATATTAGTTAATCACGAATCAATTTTTAAATCGACTAATCTCGTTTCATTCGTTACTAATTACGCGATTATATGCCTTACTACGAAGTGATAAGGGTTTATTTGTGTTACGAATAAAAATCCGAAGCTATGGTAGGGAGGTTACATAAAGACGCGTTCAAGAAAGCTACAGGCCCTCCAGGGACGGCAGTGAAAGCGGTATGACTAATGCTTGCGAAGGTCAGCTTATATGACAGGGACAACATAATGAGTATATTTTCAAATGCCTTAAACATTTTAGAAAGCTTGACGTGTGTATTAAGTTATTGAATTTTAGTGTTTCCGAATGCTTTATTTCATTTGAATATTTTGCATTAAAAGTCTTTGATATTGATAGTAGATATTATTATCATATTCACAGGCAGTAACATTATTATTTGTGCGTACAAATAATGTTTAATTTTTCGCTTTTTTCAGACACTTATTAATTATTCCATTTCATTATTTAAAGTATAATTTATTAAAACGGAAGATGTTTATTATATTACTTATAATGCGTTTATTCATAGATTCAATCTTGACTAGTACATTTCGTGTTGAGAGTAATTGTTCTGCTCTTTTATATGTATCTAAATTCATTTACTTAATGTAAATGAATTGGTTAAAAGCCTATTGAATAATTAACAACTTTTATATTTGATTATCAATTTGATGATAAAATATAATTATTATCATGGAGTGGTTGCTAATATACCTACTGATAAAACAATCGACAAACATTACATTTAATTCATTTATTAAACTTTAGCATTCTAATAACAATTTTGCTTACGTATTTAATAACAAAAGTTCCTCCAGAACAACAACCATTTATAAAGCAATAAAGAAAATCAAAAATTTACGAAGAAAATTCGGGTAATTGCATCGAATAAAGACCCTGATGGGTCATTAAATGCAATGTGACTCAAAATGCCTATAAGCGTGTAACAAATACAGAAACAAAGGCCCCGAGTTAAAACAAGAAACTATTACATCAGCCAAACAAAACTTTTACTTGGGCAAACCGGACGTATAGAAGAATATATTGTCTACTTTCACTCCTTGACACGACACCGAAATAAGGAAATAAACGCCGGATATTTGACAAGCCATTGTAACGTATATCTCAAGGATTTAAGAGCGAAATTGCTGTGCTCGATGATACATTCCACTAAGATGCTTAGTTGGAAAAGGTCAGAAGCCTTAAATGGTATGATTAAAGGTAACCGATATCGCAAAACCGATTTCCGAACCTCAATTTGAATTCCTTTTGAAAATCGATGAAATGAGACAAGAAACACTGTTTGTTATAGGAAAACCAATCGTCAAAATTATCTATATTAATTCTAATAACTACAGGAAATTAAAAATTACACGAGCTGGATTCTGATGATAATAGATTAAGATAAGGATTCATGATAGCTTTTCTCATAACAAGTGTGGACTGATTAGATGGAAGTTTATAGCATTATCAGATATTCTTCATCATACAATGGTATGGTACTGCAATAATAACCACAGAATGAACTTACATCTAGTTTTTCCTCCACAATTATGCAAAACAAGATAAATTTTCTTTTAAAATGTAAATGTATACATAATGCACAAGTCTTTAGGACTATTCAGATTCCTACCTTCCCTTCGACCTTCTTTTACTTAATATGACATAAGTACCTATCTATGTATCTACCTGTGTGAATGAATCATACAATCAAGTCTAGTGCACTCAGCCTCTCACCTCTAATGTCTTCAACCTGTGAAGGATAAAACTCCATTGTTATGATTAAGTTATTTAACAACAACATTATGCAAGCTGCCGTAACATCTAACATGCAAATAGCACTCTCAATCGTCTCGCAAATTATCTATAAAATTTTCACTGCATTGTCTTTTTGGACGTGGGAACAACCCGTGACGGACCTCGAAACAATGGAAGAGTTCACTCGTACATAACAAGCAAAGTCTATAAAGCAGGTGAGGTTTTGATACAATAAGGTATACGTAATATCTAAATCGGAGCAGTCAGTGGTGTTGTGGATCCTTGCAATGGTGTAACAGTAATACTGCAACATGAAGCTACAAGTAGTGACCGCGTTGATCCTGATAACCGTACTCGAGGTGATACCAATACAGTTGCAACAAGGAGAAACATTAGAAGGAAATAATGTAGAGAATACAAATTTAACCGCCTGTTTGAACGAGGAAAGGGGTGCAGCTGTTTGTTTCGGCAAGGAGTTGTTGCATAAGCTGAATAATTACGATGAAGCTGATTCGTTTAGCTTGGCGAACGGTGTTTCGTTTGTAAGGGATGAAAAAACTCCGAGAGATATTAGCGCTTTTCTTGATAAGGATCCTATGGATTTTCGGTATGTGTATTTTGTATGTTGAAAGGGCAAAAGCAAAATTATTGAACAATGGGTTTCATAAAAATGAAATGAATATGAAACCGAGTTAAATCAAACTTACCACATATAAAGTGAAAATGATGTGATAATATTCAGAAACGTTAATGATACTTTGTGAAACCAGACAAACAAACCACATAATCTTATAAACCTAGTGGTTAAAGTCTGTCTTTAATAAGATTTTAATTTTACTTGTTATAGCAATGGCAATGAAAAATTAATTTTTTCATGTCCCTAGATTTTTCTTTGTTTTTATTTACCATTAATATTCTTACACATTGCAAGTATAATGATATTATTATACGTGATACATTCTGTTCTAGCTCAATAATGGAAGATGCAAGTAATTTGATATCCAAGCGATCTCTCCATTGGGACATGGGCATGGTATATCCAGGGTTGGTGATGCGAATTGGGCCAACGTTGGCCAACGGTGTCCTGGACTTTGTTATAGATCCAAGGATAAAGGATCGAACATATCAACCCCAGGGTGAAAGTCAGTCCACAGGTAATTGGAAAATTAAAATATTTTAAGATAATGCATACTTACTTGAGATTCACATGGGAGTCCTCGATCATATAATGAGCTTTTACTTTGTTTCTGCATGAAAAATTTACCATATCATATTATTATCAATTCCATTAATTTTAAAATATGAGAAAACCTATTGGAATATAATATTATATTCAAGTGTACAATAATAATTGTTGTATTATACATTGATCTTTAGTAATTATAGTTATTGCAAGCTATGCAAAATTCGGAAAAAAGTACCTATGTAAAATGCTCTAGCTTTCGCCCGCCCGCCCGGGTTAATAGGTAATAACTATATACTAACTAACTCAATAACGAATATAATAAAAGTAAACGAATCTCAAATAAGTAGTTAAAATTTCCTTAAGAATTCTCACACAAAACTGTTTTGTATAGAGCGCCATCTATTGCAACATAGATAAACTATTTCACAACCATGGTCAAGGTTAGAGCGACATTGATCTTGAATCGTCAGCGCCATCTATAAATTTTTCCTTGAACTTACATCAGTTCATAATGAAGACTGGTTTCCTCACAACAATAATTCAACTTGTTCTGTATAAAAGTTTAATTTTTTTTTTCTTTCAGGTCGTCTATTAGCCCGAAATCTTCTCGTACCATTTCTGCTTGGAATAAAATTCAACATATCTACACTACTACCAATTTTGTTAGGGTTGCTTCTTCTAGCTAGTAAGAAGGCCTTTTTGTTAGCGAAGGTAGCTTTGCTAGCGGTAACCCTATTTAGTGGTGGTGGCTATGGCGGGAACTACGGGAACTATTTTGGTGGTTTGAATAGTTTCGCCGGGCCAACTATATCGTCGTATACTCATGAAAATGTAGGGCATTACCAGCCTGCTCATGGTTCTGGAGGTATGTATCATAAATTTGTTTAGTTAAGCTTTTAAAAAGGAGGTATGTACGTGAAAGGCTAAAACTGATGAAAGTTTGTTACAGAGCGATAAATTACTTTTGTTTCCTCTAAAAGGACTGAAAATGGTTTAGGATTTAAGTAAAATATTTTATAATACTTGCTAACTGCAGGTTGTTATTAGTCACATAGAGCTTTTCGGCTCAACGATATGCTTTTTGTAACACCTCAATGCATTACATATTACGAATTTGTTTCACAAACTCGATATGAATAATGTGGGGGAAATTCATATTATAATTAAAATATTAATTAATCAGTAAGCATCCTCGTGACTTATTTTAATTTGAAGATAGCTTAATCTATTTGTTAATTTTAAGTAATCGTGTATTTTCATCTGCTAATTATTGTATAATCAATCAATCACTTATAACTATAATTTAAACAGGTGCATATACATCATGTAACTGTCATATAATAAGACCAAATAATTAATGAACCAAGAATTAATATACATCTCAAGTGAGTAGTTTTAGAGCGATGTTTATATTGCTTAAAGCTCACTAACTAAATATTGTACGAATAATTCATAAAAACATAATATATAAAACAAACAATCACGTTTTAAATTCATATTACTCTTCCAATTTTGCTACTATTACTATTCATACTACTACTAGTTATTAGTTATTTAGTTGCTGAGATATAACATTAATAGGTTTTCTGCATTCACCACTAGATGGCATTTTGCAAAGATTACTTAAACGTCAGTTGAATGTTATGTATTCCACGTCATGTAACCTTTATTTCTAAGCCTTTATTCTTAGAAATATGAAAAATTAAAGCACAGGCAAAACTTATTGATACAATAGACTGTAGGCAACAATTATGTAGGATGATTTTGCTGATGAATGCAGTTTTTTTGCAATTTACGTGATAAATTTTGACTGTCTATTTCAACAATAAAACATATCATATAAAAACACGTTATTTTTTCATAATATTATTTTGATTTTGTATCATAATAGATAACAGAATACTAATGATGAACACAAAATAATAATATTTTGATATCATTAATTTTAATATTATTTTTCAAATAAAGTGATTCGTTTAAACCTCAAGTTTTATATAAAGGTTTAACATAAGGTACGCTTGTTCGCTCAGAAACTTCCCCCAAACCAAATTTCTTCAAATATTATACCAGAACCTTTTATTCCAGGCTACTTCCACAGACATCCTCACCAAGCAGATTACTTCTATAAGGAGAAGTACGATGAACCCACAACGGGGTCTCCCATCACCCCTGATGAACTAAGAGATAGATTGGAACGGCTCTTTGTGACCAAAAAAGATGATGACGAACTTAAAATTCGGAATGGCAGAAAATTCTCCTGGACACCTATAAATGGATGATATACATATTATTATGTAATTGATATTCATGTAAATTTCACTAGTCAATTTTTCATTTAGTTTTTGGCCAGTAGATATTTGATAACTTGGAAATCGTGCATTAGATAATATCGATAAAAAATATGCCCAATGTAGTGCATAGTTTAAATTCTTTATAATATTTGTCGTCATTCAGTATCTTTAGAAGGTATGTCCAACTGATGACCCCGATAAAAAATTTGTGCTACACCATTTTTTCGTAAACGAGAAGGGACAAAATGTACAATGGTATAATAATAAAAGAGCCAATAAAATATTGAATACCTTAATTGTTTCTACATTAAATTAAATATAATGTTTATTTAAGTTCAAAAATTGTCTTAAGGGTCAGCTCACACCGAGACGCGACGCGGCGCGACGCTGCGCGCAC
>CAJQZN010035271.1:0-46657 GCA_907164685.1 Colias eurytheme | reverse complement strand
AAAAACTATACTAAATTTCATGAAAATTTCACTGTATTTGTACAATCTTTGATTTAAATATATAAAATAATAAAGGTTTTTTGATTTTGTATTGTGCATATTTTAGGCATATCGGTCGTTTTTAGTGCATATTTCGGCCTTTTTTAGTCATATTTGCATGCATATTTTGGCATTTTGTTAGTGCATATAATCCGATGTCTACTTATAACCTTACTTGATAAATGGGCTATCTAACACTGAAAGAATTTTTCAAATCGGACCAGTAGTTCCCGAGATTAGCGTTTTCAAACAAACAAACTCTTTAGCTATATAATATTAGTATAGATATTAGATAGATACATCTTATGATTGGAAAGAATAACCGGGAAATACGTTATAGCACAGACTAATAATAATATACTACGTATACAAGTTATAGTTTTGAAGTGAAATTTCTTTAGGCGTGTTGAGAGTAAAATTTCAAAGACACGCCGTGGCAATACCGTCACGTTATGGAGTAAGGCGACGATTTTAGTATCTTTAAATCTTGCCAAAGAAGTTTCACGTCTGACACGAGTGCTCGGCACTTACGCCCTTTTTCATTATTTATTATGTTTTTGAGTAATCGTAATACCTTTACATAATAATTTTATATTATTTCATATCTAAAAACCCTATAAAAACTATTTTCCAATAATACCGGCCATGGTATTCATCAACGTCACGATAAACATCACTCTATTGATGGACGGTCCCTTTTCAAGAGTAAACTTATACCAAATTTAGTAAGGAAATCGTTCTAAATAGACCCTTATATTATATGGGTAGTAGATACATTTATAATTCAGTAAATAAACGAAATTTCCAGGTAATCCCTATTTCAAATGTATTCGTTTCTTTCTGAGAATAAACTATAATAGGACGGTACATGACATACATTTAAAACAAGTTAAGAGAAATGTACAACATACACGAGTCAGTAGGTATAGGCATTTTTAAGCTATAAAATGATAATATATATACATATATCAAAGCATTTGTATACACTTAATCGAGAGTTAGGAAATAAAAAAAAGACGTGTGGCACTCGTGGACTGCCGCGGTAAAGCTATTGCATGCTATGCCTTCAAGCTACACCTCCGCGCCCGTCGAAGTGGGGAGCGTGAGGTTTTTCGTTACTAAATTTCTGGATTCGGTCCCCGCGCTCAAGGCCCGCGATAGAAGCTATGCAATAGCTTAATATGGCGAATTTGAAACCAACACTTGCCTACTACCCTACAAGATTTAGATATTAATTATCTATTAAACTTGTAGTTTTAAAAAGCTGTCGAGGGGGGATAATCTAACAATTCTAACACATAAATAACCCTTTTAAGTATTAAAAGTTGTAATAATCGTCAGACCCTCTAAGCTGAGAGAAAAAAGGCAATTTAAATATTAACAGAATTTCCATTGCACTACAACACGAGCCTTTCCTTATATAATATTCTTAAATGATATATGATGTGTAAACGCTTGAAACCCTACTGATATGGAAATCTTTTATAAAACCAATGAGCCATAAAGGTTTTTCGTTAGCATGCCAATACATTGAGGACAAGGGTGACCCAAGCCGGTGCTTTTCGGGTATTTATAGGTGTTTAATAGTATTTTAACCGACCTCAAAAATTGATTCCAAATTCTCATGTTATGTAACATTTTTAAAGTCAGTTTAGGCGAGGTTAAATCATTGGTGACAGCTGTCACCAATCGGTTACTGGCTCAGAGGAATAAACCGTTACTGGTAACTTAAAGAAGAGACCATCCGTTCAAAACTTGACATTGGCAGAATTCGTCCTCACTGGGATCGGGAGTTGCCATTTGCTAAAAAGAAGAAAAAGAAGAAGAACTTAAAGAAGATAACTTTCAGTAGAAAGCCTTGCAGCAATGAAAATGAGAGATAAGTATAGTATTTATTTGCATTTAAACATTTAAGTTATATTACAATGGAATAAGAAGACAATTAATTGAAAGTCTAAATTCGCAATATCTTAAGTACAAAATTTTCCTTGAAGTTTTCTTTAATAACGAAATTGCTTTGCCTGCTATTTTTTATAATTAATTTGAAAAAGGATTTCGTTAATGCATGAAGTTTATATATTATAATAAACTACAATAATATAGAAAACAAACATTGTTCATTTCTATTCAGAAGAAACCTTATGCATCAAACATAATATCAAAATAGTAGGTCATAATATATTCTGTGTTATGGATAGCATTTCATTTACAGCCTACGTCATGAATATTGTTATTAATAATTATTATCTCTATATTTAGCGGCAATTTTATATCCGACATTGGTCTGTCTGATATTAATTAAGTATGCGAAAGTAATATGAACTCTTATTTACATCACACGATAAAAAATCGCTGTTGCACGCAAAAAAGCTCTCACAGATTTTTCAGTGTATGTTAGCAAATGTTTACTTGAATTAAAATTTGTTTTGTACATTTCATAAATTGGTATTTGAATCGTTGTTTAGTTTGGAATTACGAAAGTATGATTTATTAATGTGTAGCATGCCACATTTTTTAGGATTTCTGACCGTCCTTTATCGTGATGTAGATTCGTATTCGATTCGAAGTAGCAATAATACTTTGGAATTTTTTAGCACTTTAACATCTATTAAGTATTAAGTATTAATGCATCAACATTTTGATATCGTTTTAAATTATACTCAAACCATCGACGATACGATAGTACGAAACAGTACTATTATTAAAATTTTAAATTAATTTTGTGCCGATTTAAACCCATACGATATTTTATCGTATCCTCCCCGTATCGTCGCATATAAACGTCACGTACAAATGAAACGCGTGACCATCCATTTGCCAGGTGGCTTCGTGCAATAATTTATTAAAGAAGCCGCCGATGCGAGTAAAGATGGCAGCCGATCGATATTATACTAGCACCTGTTATATGACGTCATCGCCATGCATTATGCACTGGAAAATTGAAAGAAATTGTCCCGTAATTTGTACTGAAAATATTCAATATGTTTTTTCTATTTTGCAATTATGGTAGGTAAATGATTGAGCACATTATTGTAGCTGTATACCTACATAATAAAAAAATGTACCACTAACCTTTCCTTGTAGGTAACCCTGAATAAATTATTATGTACATGTATTCATTTTAACCTACCTATTAAATTAAACGTCATACACAGAAGAAGAAAAAATGCTTTCAATTTAAACAGAATTTTAATAACAAAAACGGGTAAATTAAATTTATTTATTTATTTATTTATTTATCATTTATTCAGGAAATTATTAATTCTTAAGACTAAACAATTTAAAAACACTTACTTACTTAAAAACTAAAATTACATTGACATATAAAAAAAAATAAAAATAAAAAGCAATATTCCCTGAAAAGGTCTTGGCTCAGCACAATGCCATAGTTCTTTGAACCATGACGCTGGTATTCTGCCAAGACCCGTTCGAGGAAGTTCAGCGTACCAAACATAAATTAATATAATATGTAGATAGTATGAAATAATAATATTTGTGTATATAATAAAAATAAAATATAGAAAATATCATTAAAGAAAAAACAAATACATAAAAGTGATATGAATAAAATAAAAATATAAATAAGAATATACATAAAATAACGATAGTGTGTAGAAATAAAACGTGAGAATATCATAGTAACTAATAAAAAGAAAAGATTTCTCGTGGCAGCCCTAAGTCTGTGCGGTGTGGAGCGAAATACTTAAATATAAATCTATTTTTTACTTTGTGTATCAAGTAAATGGGCTTTGTACAATTTTTTGAAAGAGTACTTTGAGCACACTTGTTTAATCGGCGGTGGGATATTGTTCCAGCACTTCGTCGCACAGTACTTAAAGCTACCACGGAAAGCTCGCGATCGATGCCGAGGGACGGACAGTGCATTAGTTGCGCTCCTTACTGGATTCCGACCATGATCGTTCCTCCATCTTAGTTTTTGGTACAGATAAGAAGGACACTTGGATTTGAACAGATCAGAATTTAAGCAAGTATACACAGTTTAAAATTAAATAAGACGCATTTTATTATCTGCTTTGTTACGCCCGGGTTTTGTTTAAGTATTATAAGGCGGTGTATACCCGAACGCGATATTAATAATTAACCGATTTCAATTAAAAAATGAGTCTAAACAATGACCAATATTATTTGGTGAATTCTATTATCATGGTTATTTATTGTTGCATTAAGTTCAAAACTGGGTTAAATAAGAAAAAAACTACATCACTTGTAATGGAATTTCAAAAAACTGTAGGACATTTAAATAAATGAAATATTTTCTTCATAATACCGATACAAGATACTATTTTACCTATATAAGTAGGTATATCGAGGATTATCGCTAACGAAAAAATTACGTGTAAAAATAAAAACGAGTTTCAATTATTTTTGGGCTACTACTAGGTAATTCTTCTTTAATCTGTGTACAGTAAATTAATAAATAAAATATATTGAAATAAGTTTAAATGGCTACTATTAAAGGTACATTGAAACGCCAACATCCGCAGTCAGGAAGCGGCTGCAGGCCCCTGATCCTGCGGTCTTGTCGGATTTCCCTCCCCGACTATGAATATTTGCATACTAGCATTTAAATATCTGCATAGTTAGACTTTTTGATGTTATTTAATGCCGGTAAAAATCAGGTAAGAGATACAATAAAAACTTTATAAGTACTTTTTAGTAATAACTAGCTGTGCCCCGCGGATTTACCCGCATTGCTTCCCTCCTGTTGGTCTTGTATAAGCCGGCTTAGCTAAATGGGCTATCTAACACCGAAATAATTTTTCAAATCGGGTCAGTAGTTCCTGAGATTAGCGCGTTCAAACAAACAAACTCTTCATTTTTATAATATTAGTATAGATTTGCTCTAGTTCTGTTAAATAGTAATAAAGCAACAATTTTAAACAGTTTGCATTCAGCAGATGTCAGGCGTATGTATTCGAAGTTGCATGCCAAATTTCAGTTAAAACTTTTTCGGAGGTTCTGTGTTGAAGAATATGATACATTCAAAGTATACGAGACGATTAAATTACATTATTACAACTGCTCTATCATTTATTACATTTATAATACTTATTTAAAATTATTATAAACATTTTTGTACAAGAAAAAATTAAGGGAAATCGATAATGAATATTGGTAACAATCAAAACAAGCTTAAAAATAAAAAGAAAGATCATTTATTTACTTAACAAAATTGCAATAAACACGATTAGCGCACAATACAATTAGAATAAAACAATACAATCAAACAAATAAAGCTCATGAAAATTATTATCCAAAAGAACATTCCAGAATCCCAAATAATTTTAAAACGCCGTAAAATCGCCCTCATATAGTAACCTAACGAAATGAAATAAATCACTTTAATGAAACGTTAATAAACTGAAAAGACTAAGTTTAATCAAACTGAAAGAGATTTAAATTCTCTCGTAATATCTATTATTTACGTTAATGTAATTAAATCGGACGATTACGGTCTTATATTTTTAATCAAGCTGGAAACTGGTTCAAATTAATTTTATCCCTGAATATACATTGGATGTGAATTAATAATAACTTAATTAGATAGTAGTTCTCGCAATCTGAGGGTTGTTGAGATTAAAGGGTTCAATAAAGAATACTAGGGCATGAATTGGATTCTTGAGTTTATCTATACATCTATACAAATACATATTATAAAGAGGAAAGGTTTGATTTTTTGTTTGTTTGTTTGTTTGTATGAATTGAATAGGCTCCGAAACTACTTGGCAGATTTGAAAAATTCTTTCACTGTTGGAAAGCTACATCATTTCTGAGTGACATAGGCTAGGTTTTATCCCGGAAATCCCACGGGAACGGGAACTATGCGGGTTTTTTTTTGAAAACGCGGGCGAAGCCGCAGGCGGAAAGCTAGTAGTTAAATAATTCAATTTGGGGTCTAGTATGTTCATTTCATTGTTGAGTTTAATTTTGAATGGAACTTTTCCTGTAATTGTGTCCTGATTAAATTAAAATCACTGAATTATAAAGTAGTATCTCTGCTCGCGTAATACCCGGAAAAAGAAGGAAAAAAGGAAGTATTTAAATAAATTCATAATGTGTACATAGCAAATTACATCAAATCGATTCATAACTCATAGAACAGAAAATGGACATGAATAATTGGTGCCGACAAAGGAAAAGCTATACTTTGAATCTAGATAGTCATAATTGATTGAAAAAAACGTCTGAATATATTTGTTTAAAAAAATTCAATGACACACCGACCTGAGCATGACCAGACTTTTTTTCCCGATTCTAACCAGACTAAACAAGTAGCCAGAAAAATAAATAGTACCAGAACCAAACCAACACTCCAGCCATCATCCAAACGACCACAATGCCCAGTTAATGCATATAATATCTAACATAATTTCTAGTGCATTTACATTTCATGTAATTGCTATAATTAGTACAAACCTAATTGACCACATGGAAAATGGAATGCATTATTGCGAGTAAGTCAATTATATCATCGTACCATATAATAATTTGAGGTATTATGTATTTAGTTTCGGTAAATAAACGAATATAATTGGCAGGACATTTTATTTAAAAGTCAAAGTAAAGTATTAATTATTCATTGTTGATGAAAAGAAAGTCTGGTCTTTCAAATTGCCTTAGAGCATTTGGCGAAAACACGAGGATTTAAATCTGAGCTCATGATCAAGGTTTTTATTCAATTATCAAATAAGTATGTACATATTATATTTAGAAATGAATTTGTACCAACATTTTAAAACAAAAATAAACACCTTAGAAGTTAGAATTTAGATGTTAAAAGCGGTCAACCTCATCGGGAATGACCATACAACGGATGTGGTCTGGTCACAACAGACCCTTGCATATCTTTACTTTGTGTGTTTGTATTGTGTTGCATTGTAATGTGTTGAATTGTATTGTGACTATTAAAAAGGATATGCAAATCAAATATTCAAACTGAATATATACTTAGCCTAAGTATTAATTATTGTGTAGTGTTTTTACTTTCCGTTGTGTGTTACTATAAGATATCTACAAACCCTAACAGTATTTTATTATGTAACTTCAGATCAAAGAAATTTGGAGTGTGTAATTAATCTACGATACTGTGATTACGTTTTTACAACAAATCGCTTATAAACATTACAAAAGTGTCACTGACAGTTAGACTCCATCAAACTTCCCAAACTAAATCTGCATTAACAAAGAAACAGTAGCAAATGCACTTCATAAGCAAAACTCGGGAAATGGTTTTCTTTAGCGACCTGACAGCAAATGTACCTGACATTCCCGCAGGAGTAAACCCATTATAATAATTCAGCTTTCTTTTGTCAGAGCCCGGCAATCTTGCTCGGATAAAGAACATTCCGTTTTCATATCATCGTTTCTTTAATTGTCTGATGCTGATTCGGATTAAATAAGCGATTATAACTTCAAATAATAGGGGATTTACCGTCACTGAAAATAACGTGTATCTTATTATGAAGAAAAGTAAAATTATTTTAACATTTAACTTAAAAAAATTTTAGTGCTACGTATTGCATTAAACATCCTGTATGTCAATATTGTATCTATAAAAAAAACAATTATTTTATATGTTAAATGACTTAATTACATCTTGTCTATCTGTATATTTGCTCCAGCTATTTTCTAAGTTGATATTTCTTGGAGTTGCCAAGCACAAATTTATGTGTAAAAGGTAGTGTTGCCCGCAGTAAAATATAATTAAACACCGCAGCAGTTGTCAGTTTGTCATTGTATATGAATGTTCCCGTTTAACCACTCTTTAAACATTGCTGCGAATTAGATTCGAAATATTTGTTAATTCTCATACCATAACCAGCTTAACACGTGCTCAAAACGTTGTGGTTAATTATAATAATTAAATTACACTTAAATTTCGATAGCACTCTATTTGTACTGCATTTAGTGTTTAATTGACTAGGTTTCGATTTTTCTGTGGTATCGCTCACGTGTTTGAAGTTCCCGTACAATTTCTGATTTTAACTATCTTTAACTTGAATTTTTATGTTAAAGTATTTTGTCTTTTAAAAGATGATATTTAGTAAATATGTCCATAACAAATAATTATTAAGGAAATATTCAAACCATAACTAATAAGTAGGTTATCAGTGGCACTTAGAATGCAAAGTTCCTACCTTGCATATTAAGATATATAAAAGAACTAAGATATTTTTTACAAAACTTATATTTGAATAATTAATTGGCATGTATCCGAAAGTACCATTCCTTTCATGTCTGTTTTTATTTTAAAGTCATACAATTATTAACAAAGTAAATAAATATCGTTTGCTTTATGATCTCAACAGTTCGACGAAAAACATTTTCCGAGAAAGTATTATTTTATTTTGTATACAATCAAAATAAGCTGTACTTTTGTGAATTTTAATTTGAATGATCTTATAAGAAGATTAAGCAGGCAAAGAAAGCTCGCCTAATTAAAAAGTCAAATTGTAAGGGACATAAATACAGACAATTTGGGCCCTTTGTTACAAAAACTTCGTATTTCTTATCCTATTACAAAGCAGTTTCAAATTTAAGTACGCAACTTATAAATTATGCATTTCGAAATAATAAGGGTTAAATGACTCATAGATAAAATACTGTAGAAAAGGAGTCGAATTACGACTGCTGTCTTTTACTTTAACATTAATATTATAAGAAAGAATATTAGATTCAGTGCTCTTAAAACAATACTACAACAACTTGTCATTATCAACTAGTTTAAACTCATATATGCAGTAGTGAAATACAGAGTAAAAATAACAGCGCATCCACTTAGGAAAATAGCATTAACGATTTAATCGCGTAACGTTGCAGATGCTTTCACATTGCATCCAACAAATATATATTAGTGTCTCTAAGATATTTTGAAATTGTGCATCTGACGGAGGAGGTTATATTTCGCTTGCATTCTGTTAATAGGCGGGACTGCACAGAGCAAGCAGCCTCGCGAAGCAATTGCTACGCGAAGCAGCTCGGTCAAAGGAAAATGACGGCACACGCCTTCCGCGTACCTTTAAGCTTTTGAACAATTTGCCACCTGAGGTGTTCCCGAAGAACTTATTCGTCCTTATAAGGCCGGCAAAGCACCTATAACACTATCATTGTTACAATTGTTTATGGGTGGTGGTGATCACTTAACATGTGATCACAGTGTCACAGTGGCCCACCTGCCCCTTTGCTTGCATTAAAAAAATACGCGCTTTCTTAGGCCGAACTTACCGAACTACTTCGCGCAGCACTTGCTTTGCGAGACTAATCGCTCTGTGGGGATCCCACTAATGACGCGTACCGCTATTTTCCTCGGGCGAGCTATGTCTAAACTTACAGAACTGACGCGCAGCAATTGCTTCGCGAGGCTGCTCGCTCTGTGGGTCCCGCCTAATGAAAATTACAGTTTACGTTCTGTGTATGGTGTATGGTACGTTTTAGCGTGTGTTTAGTGCTTTGGTGTGGAAACTCGAATTAAATTACACGAATGAAGACTAATCGCAGTTAGTCTTCGAATTATGAGACTTTAGTTTTCTCTAACAACGTGTTTCTTGAAGGTGATTTTTTTTTCCAATTGTGCTGATTTTTAATTATATTTGAGGTATTAAAGTACCTATAGGGTTGGTTGCGAGTTTAATTTAGCAATTAATAAAGGACAATTAAGGAAGGAAATGTTACTTTTTAACAGCGACGCGTCAAATTATAATAACACAATAAACTTTTGTTTTCAATAATATAAATGTTGAAATAGGTACGATATTTGAAATACCTAAATACCGATGAGCGAAAATATAAATAAACGTCTAATTTATGTGCTCTGTTATCAAGTTGTTAATAAATAAAGGATGTCATACGGCAGGTAACATTGCAACATTCACCAAATGTATTTTAAATGTGTTTTTAACGCGCTTATTTGATGTTTCCTTGCCATATTATAATATTATCATCTACATATATATATGTTCAGTCCTTAGATTAAAATTCTTAGAAAAAAAAAATGTTTAAATATTTTAAACCAAAGCTATAAATTTATTTATTTTTACACTTACTTATTAAATTTATCCCGTTATTTTTTTGTCGGCCAAATTGCGTTAAAATTTTCCTGAAACTATAAAATCACAATTACAAGAATTGAAAATAAATCTTCATCATGTCCATAATAATACTGAGAAAAAGTTCGTAAAACTTTTTTTTATTCATTCTAGTAACTATTTATAATAAAATTTACTTAACCACATGCGTATATGAAATAAACATACGGTCTTATATCCACCATCAGAGAAATAGCTGAACCTTACTAATGGAAAGGTCGAATAACATGAATGCTGCACGTATTAACGTATTCCCTTCTAACGATTATGGTGGGGAGTTTTATGTTTTTTTTTTTCTTTTTTTGTATTAAATCCCATATTATAAGTTGCCTGTACGCTCTGTAGTAAAAACTTCATAATTATCCAATATTTTCAATATTGTAATGATTTAGCGAAAAATAGCTCTCGTTTTCAGTCACTTATGACTGAAGACACATTCTAATGTGGCAAGTTTTTTCAGTGATAAATAATTAATTAATATTCTCATTCAAAGCATTTGCTATTTGTCACAAATGTTATGCCTTATTTTTTATACTTTCCTTGTTTTTCACAAACAAAAGCGGTATGAACCGGTGTAAACCAGTTCTATCCGCCATACATGTACTCGTATAGGTGTTTATCTAACACATAAACAAAACTACGCAACATAAATTTCCTATTAATTCCCAACTTCGCACAGAACTAATGGACCTTAATAAGTTTAATGGGATATTCCGTGTGTTAGACTAGTTTGTTCCCGCGGGACCTCTCGCCACTCACATTAATGACAAATCATTAGCTGGCTCGTTGATTTAAATAAACGGCGTAAAATACCTTATTGCGTGTTATTTTGTGTATTCCTTTGTTAAATCTGTGTATGAATAATTAAAACATGTCCTTTTAAGTAATTACATTTTTTACAGGAAATTGCATGAAAAATAGCGCAATATCGGAGTACTTGGAAAAGTAGTGTATTAATAAAAGCTAGTTACTTCAATGTATTAAAATTGGAAAAAACACATTCTGCAGTATGCAAAGAACTTGCATCACGTAGAGAAGCTGTTTGGCAATATCTATTAATACATAATCAAATACAACTGTACATCTTTTCAAGCAAAATGATTTCAAAAGCCTTTATTCTAAGTTAATAAAAATAAGCTCTAAACAATTAGTAAATCCAGTAGACTACTTTTTTACTATTATTAATTATTCAATTACACAATACTTGCAATGGCTTATAAATAATTAATCCATGCGTACTTCTATATATTCATATATTAAAATCAGCATAAGTGCCCATAAAGTTAAAATATAATAATTGTTAAACGATTATTCTCCAATTATCTTAAATGACATTATCAGCCTTTTAACTGAGCGCACAATAACTTTCAAAAGATTTATTATTTCGTGTCAATCGAGTGGGCTGTTCATCAACGCTCTGATTCTGTAGCATTATTGATACAAAATAATTATTATCGTCGTTCGCAATATTCCCTGTGGATGGGAAACAATGAAAGATTCTTATTTTAATATATTTATTACATTATTTCAGAAATAACAGTGCATTATGTTACGTTTACAATGGCTGTGTTCGAAGTACATTTAATTTATCGATAATTTTGTGTAGTGTCGTTCAATACAAAGGCGATTTAATTGTAAATTAGCTGGGATGTGGACTAAAGGGCAGATCGTTATTAGATCAGAAGTTAGGTATAATGAGGTCAATCTCTAAACGTGCTAAACATACATTTGAAACACATTTAGTGACCTTTCTGTGTGGAATTTTAGGATAAATTAATCCTATATTTTGGAGAAGTGTCCTAGTAAGTTTTCTACTTTATAATCTAACTAGCTTTCCGCCCGCGGCTTCGCCCGCTTTGTCTAAAACATAATAAATTATATACTAAAACCTTCCTCTTGAATCACTCTATCTATTAAAAAAACCGTATCAAAATCCATTGCGTAGTTTTAAAGATTTAAGCATACATAGGGACATAGGGACAGAGAAAGCGACTTTGTTTTATACTATGTAGTGATTACTATCTTAGGGTAGTATTTCATATTGCATTTTATTAGTTATTATTCAACATTTCAAACTCTATCATAACTTTCATCAAGCCTACGCTACAGTAGAGCTTTCCACCTTCGGATCACAGAGTAATCTACTAATTTGTTTCCTATACATAAAATCATCATCTTGATTAAAAATAAAGTATTTTCTTTTGCTTTTTAGGGTTCCGTACCTCAAAAGGAAAAAACGGAACCCTTATAGGATCACTTTGTTGTCCGTCTGTCCGTCCGTCCGTCCGTCCGCCTGTCAAGACCCTTTTTCTCAGGTACGCGTGGAGGTATGAGGCTGAAATTTATATCAATTACTCAAGTATACTGTCCCTTGAAGCTGTGAAAAAATCAAACTTCTAAGCCAACGCAATCAAAAGATACAGCCGTTTATGCCGCAAATTTTCGACACTTGCAAGGGAATCAAAACCTACAGGGTGCTTCCCGTGAACTCAGAATCTTGAAATTTGGTACGAAGCAACGTCTTATAGCATAGATAATGGAAAAATTACGAAAACCATAAATTTTTAGTTACATCACATAATATATTTTTTTTAATAATTTTAAACTTACTACCCATTTCCTCATAAACGCGTAGAGGTATTAAATTGAAATTCATACCAAATACTCAGGTCTATAATACCTTTAAGCTGTAACAAAATCAAACTTCTATGTCAACGCAATCAAAAGAAACAAGGTTTGTACGGAACCCTCGGTGCGCGAGTCCGACACGCACTTGGCCGGTTTTTTATAATATTATGTTAATATTCATTTTTATGTGTATTATATCTTTTGCTTTTTATAATATTTATGTTAATATTCATTTGTATGTCATTCAATACACTATAATTGCATACGAAGAGTTTGCGATTTTGGTTTGATTTTGGACACTTATCTAGTTTATTGGGCGATAATTATGAGTATTGAGTACACTCCTCGAAATATTATAATTACAGTACATAATATTATCTATCTATGTATAATTACAGTTTCTTGTATAATATGTATGTATTTATGCACTATCTACCTTTTTACTGATTTATTTTTCCTATATCCCAAGGTTGCCTGGAAGAAATCGCTTTTAAGCGATAAGGCCGCCAAATTGTACATTTATTTTAAGTTACATATCGTTTCTGTTAATTCTGTTTTTGTGTGCATTGTACAATAAAGTGTTTTCTATTCTATACTATTCTATTCTATTATTTCTATTTTCTCCAAGCATAAATAACCTTACTATTTTCGCTTGGAAATAGCTTTTAGTTTAGAATCTGACGTTAAAAAGCTTCTAGTTGATCACCCAACTTAGCTAAGCCGACATACCAACCTTTTAGGCACGTAGCCTTTGCCTCTGTCGATTAATAACAGTGATTATATTATTAGTACATTTGAGATGGATAGGAGATATTGGCAGATTAATATTATTAAATTAATATCGTGATTTGGGATGCAGGATTTATTGAATTACTGGGCATATTACTAGGAACGTCGGTTAAAGAATTCCGTATGGTTATTTAGTTTGGTATACTAAAATTATTCATTAATTGTGTCTAACTGCCTAGTCCACATCGTTCGTCATTAAAGCTTACTTTGAAATAATTGAAATGGTTAAATTTTCTTCACAAACGGTTAAAAACTATACGCATTAAACTTTAAAGACCAGCCCTGTACATGCCAATTAATGTTTTTGTTCCTGGTAGGTCTTTATATTACAAGATTTTATAGATTTAGGACACAGACCTCAACAATGTTCAATGTTAAGTACTGAATTCATGCATTCGCTCCATAGCGGTGAATGTATACAAGTTAAAAACACATTTAAACTGCACTTTAAACTGCAGCTGAAGTAAAACTTTGCATCATTTGGGCTTAAGTGCGATCGAAGGAAAATATTCTTGTTTATGCTTACTTTCGTAGTTTCGTGAAGAGTTCGCGTTTCAATATGATAGTGCAGTACATGTGCTGTATCGTATAATATGTATATTGTATACATAATATCTTATTAGTCGTGTGTAATAATAAATAAAATTTAATATATGCATAACAATATTGTGTCTTGCAATACGGTAAAGAAGACAAAGTATGATGAAGCCAAAGATTCAAATTTTTTTGGCCACTTTAATAGATGTAAAGAATCTAAAATTCATTTACCACAAAAGATAAGGTTTACGCTTCTATAAGTAAATAATACCAAACATAATTCATTATAATTTAATTCAATTTATACCCGTTGAAAATATCAAGCATTTTTACATAAATTCGTTGAGCCCGCATGCAGCGTGATGCAAAACAGACAATGAGCTAATTGTCTGAATCAACTGTACTGAGAAACGAGATTGCATTATTTACATTAATACAAAAGCATGTTTTATTATTTATTATTTATAATATTTGTGTCAGTATATGTTTTGTATTAATATGTTATTTAGTCTTTTAGTGTATATACTTATTAATGTTTAAAAGTGTAACATAAAACTTTTTTTTAGCGTATTATTTTTAACTATCGTATAATAAGAAATGTTGCTTATCTACAATATTTCCTAATAATTCCTAATATTTCATAACAAAAATCTGCCAAATCATTCCTATACATAACAGATAGGATGAAAATAGTTGACTCTACGAATATACGAAAAAACTGGGATAAATCTGAATTCTACTTGACGCCCGAAGGCTCAATATAATTGTGAGGAAACTGAATTCCCACTGGTCTGAAGAGAGAGAAAATAAACATATTTGTGCTTTATTCATCCCTTAGGATATTCGTATATAGCTCTTTTAAGGTAAAAGGATCAAGTTCTCGCTATACCGCGTTAAGTGATCTTTGTTTTTCCTTGTATCAAAATAAAGGCTATAATGACTATAAATTACTGTTAAATCTGAATCGGATTCACGGTTTTATGGGATTGGATTTATCTTTTTTAGATTAATAAATAAATAAATATTCCAGGACAATTTTTAAACACGGCACGATTTGATCCTATACTAAGCTTTTCGCTTGTGTTATGGAAACCAGATGGCTGATAAACATACATATATAATTTTAAATAAATACTTATATAGATAATTAACACCCAGACACAGAGCAAACATCTATGTTCATCACACAAATATTTGCCCCGGGTGGGAATCGAACCCACGACCTCTGACTTAGAAGGCAGGGCCACTACCAACCGAGCCAATCGGTCAGATTATTTAATACTATAAATTTGTTATTAACAAGCCTTTGTTAATACTCCAATTTATAGTATGTACATGTATGTACTATGTACTACCGGCATTCTTTAGCAGTTTTAGTATTTTTCTTAACTGATAAAGTTAAAATTGAATCATTGCCTTTTTTTTAATTTTAGACGTAGATCCGAGTCAGGAAGTTTAGTATTGGAATCGAAGCTGCAAAATTACTTCGAAGAAAGACATATATCGTTTTGTTTTAGAATCCACAACATTATAAGATCCACATTAAACCATCTAAGCCTTGATTAATTATATTCGCAGACAGTTATGGATAGTTGTCGCTCATCGTAATAACAAATGACACTCATTTCGTTAATGTAGGGATATTATATCAATACTTCATCTGTTTTATTGTTAATACTGGCTATTTGAATTTAACTATCTATTAATCACTATCTCGGTGTTTAGGTAAACAAACATACGTACATTTGTAATATAATATTTTATTCACATGTAAAAATTGTTTCGACTTTTCCTCTTATAATGTTCAAGTTTTAAAAGTGAATGCTAATTCAGCAATATGTAATCATCATACCATATATTTAGGAAATGAAAATAATATAAGAGAATAAATGAAAAATAATGACAGTTGATCATCAGTATAATTGGACCGGATTCATTATATCCAGTTTTGAAACCAGCATCACTTTAAACGCAGTTAAAACATTCGCCTGTCACATAATACCACAGACTCATAATAATATACTACGTATACAAATATTACGGATATCGTTAACTTAAGGATTTTCCCATCGAAGATTTCGAAACCACATACAATTGAAAAATTAATATTTATTCTTTCACAGTAAACATTGGCAGCTCTAATGAACTCACAAATTATTCGTAAACTTTCGGTATGCGTAAATTAAACAGCACATGATTTATGTGCGTTAGTTTCGACAATTTATGGCCCGCTATCCGATTGTCTCCGTATTTACAATTTTGCAGACCATGCTAATCCTTTCGAAGCCATTGTTTAAAACTGATTAATGCTTAAAAACAATGCGTTCTGTGACATTGCATTATTTTTTCAATTTATGAGAAGAAAAACGTTGCATTTATAATGTCCCTTGAATATTCTACTATTTATAGAAATAATAAAATTGTACTTTAGTATTTCATGTTTTATGCAATACTATTTACATACTATATTTTGTTTCATTATGTAAAGAAACTCCTAAATAGAGACCCGGTCCTGTGAATAGCACATAGTTACTTTTATGATGCCTATATACTAAACCCCTTCAGATATAATCATATATTCTCCGAAGTAAGTATATACAAAATAATCAAAAGTTTCAAAAACAAAAAGTTTTTCCTAATATTGGTGAGATTACTAAAGTAGGCGTAACCATTATAAATAGGTGTTCCTACGTCAAATTTGAATGATAACAGAAATTCGAGTTCGTTTAAGTTCGGCTGTTTTAAGTGTAATTTAAGATACTGGCTGGAAGATTACAAACAAAGGTCTATTTCCCGCCCCACTTGCTCCGATCCTCCGATAAAAGACTAAAACTTTTAATTGAACTTTAAACTTATAATAATCATTCTTTACAAGGCCTTTATGGCGTTAATTTATACTTAATTTTAAGAAATTCAGACCCTCACAATTATGTAACTTTTCGATAATGTAAATAAACGCTTACCTACGCTGAGTTGATTATATTTTAATTAGTTTTTTGGCGGGTTTTTATTCGGTGAAAGAACGCTGTTAAATTTATCATTAAAAATTTATAAATTGATTGGAAAAACTCCATCGAAAACGGTAGATAATGACGTCTTCATTCTGAGAAATTTATTTGTATTTAAAAATTACAGGCAAAGTATTAATGAACATTTTAAAATAAGAGAGGGTTAAATTAATTACTAATAAATTATGTTTCTGAATTATCTCGTTATTGGCCATCGATTTTATTCCGATTCTTTTTTAATATTCTGAATCAGAAGAAATTTAATAACAAACACATTTTAATAATTGAAGGATTAAAAAATCTTATTAAATAAAGAAATAAAAGTGATAGAGGTATTTTCAATCCAACCATAACCCCGCTAAAGCAACCACCCACATACCTAAGTATTCCATACGAAGCTTTAATAGAAAAATTCAATAAGCTTTATAAATTTATACCCTCATACGGAACAAAATTATATTATAGTTCTTTATTCATTTCAAAACGTATATCACTACAATGAGCGTTTTCAATTTTATAAAACGTTCCCATATATGTTACCGTTTCAATCCGATTTCGGTAAAAATACATCTTACCTTCTTTCTTCTTTAAAAACATATATTTATGAATAAGTGTTATCTTTATACTGTGGAAACATGACGATTTCATATCATACGCATTGTATGTGCCTTTTTTGTTATGAAAGCTTATAAGTACACAAAATAATAACTAAAATAAAACCAACTACGTTCACCATATCATAATTTTTCCGTAAGTAGAAATCCAATGAATCCATCCCATTATAAATTTTTATAAAGAATGTAGTAACTATATTTCCCTAGCCATGAAAACATTTGCTCTAAAATTTATTATCGGTTTAACAAGTAAAAAATTAAATAAATAGAAAAAATAATAAGTACACCATGTATTGACTAGGTACTACTAAAAACTAAGCCACACTAAACTTGCCATGTCTAGAAACGTTACCTTGTGAGTAAAAAATATTTCCTACAATAAAACTGCAACAAGGTGAAACAATACGTTTAGACGAAAATTTCACTTCCACTTCAACATATTGAATTCTATTTCCTAGCGGGTTTAAAGCGTGGAAGTCACGTAGACAGAAAATCGTATTTGTCCTACAAACACGTACTCAATAAACTTAACTCCGATACATTGAGAGTTTTGTTTGCGGCATGATTCCTTGAATGGAACTATAAGCTGGGTTTCCACTGATTGACGTCAGAACTTTAAGAACGAACGTCAGTGAGCACACGCTTTTGATAAAGCCGAATCTACATTAGTGAATTTCGTTCGTAACGTCTGGTCGGTACGGTCTGGGCTGAAAAGTTTTTGATGCCGTAAGTGGAAACGCGGCTTTACATCCCAGAAATGCAACTTTGTAGCGCCAGCCATTGTTTAACTTCCGAGGTTTTAAGATTTTGCAATCGATTTATTTCCAATTGATGTGAGAACTTCAAAAATAGAAATGTTTTGAGAATTGTTATAACTATAACAAATATATAAATAATAAAACTATGCACACATATATAGAAACACGAATTCTGTAAGCTTCTTAAAAGTTTTATTTTATTCGTACAATTAATTGAGACACAGACCACATTTTCTTATAGCTCTTGGTGTTATAGATAAATGTTCATGCAACAGAGCTTTTAAATGAAAACAAAAAACATGCTTAGTACGTAAAACATTAAAAACTAAACATATTTTTATAAACCGTAACTCTTTACATACACGAACAAGTAAGTTTAATCCCAATATTAAATAACATTAAAACCGCACTCAAAACAAACACAAAGCCATATCAAAAACTCGGACGTGGACCACAAATACATCGCGAACAAACTATTCCAATCTCGCTCGGATTAAAAACTAACTCGTTTATTAAATTTTTAACGTATTAAGGGAGCTGTAAAATTAAAAATTAACGATGTTGCAACAGTTTTCTAATAACACGGCAACATTGTCATGAGGAGACAAAATTTTTAACTAAAAACTTTTGTTATGTACCCTTTTTACGACTTTCCCATGTGTTACGGGGGAATATTAAATTTCTTTGTAGAATTAAAAGTTTTTAAATTTATTAGTTCGGTTAATTTGTAGACAACATGTCTCCCCTTAAGTTTCATTCATTTTTTATAACAAAATATGTTTTAGCTTTCATGTGCGTCAGATTTTCATAGTACTATAAAAATATCATATATAGCTCATTGCCTTTGTATAAACATCTTCTTATGTTTCATTAAAATACTGAAGAATGTTAGATAGAAAATTAAGAACTATCAAAAACCTAATCATCCCTCAATACTGGCTACGAACTCGCGCTCTTTGACCCTACTAACAGTACATATTATTAATTATAACGTTTACATAAACCAAATCCTTATCAGTCTGAATAAGCCAAAAGCCTAAATACATCGCACTTATAAACAATACCTATGTATCAAGCCAACAAAGCCTAATTTCCTATTAAAAAGAAATCTCCAAGATTCACAGCACGAGATAGAAGTCAGGTAGATAAAGGAGATCTGTAATTATCGCGGGCCTACTTTAAAAGTCCCATAAAAGCCATTACATTAGCCCATATACAGAACGTGACTCAGGCATTCGTAATGAAGATGTATGGAAGATTTCACGTTTGCATAGCAAATACTTAAGACGATGGTACACTAGTTTCGATGTGGTTATATATTGTTATAATAATTTGCGAGGTGTCTAGTATGATGTTGGGGTGAGATTGAATGATTTTCGCATTTGTAAAAAAATGTGGTGAGATGATTATATCCTTAGATTACAAAATAAAAGACAGATGGAGCGTTGCCGAACTAAACCGAATTATTTATCGTCATTTCCATAAAGCTATGTGTGCTGTCATTTCGCCGCTGCACTGTACGAACACGGTGCTTCTGTGTGCGTGTAATGTTACCAGATATTTAAAAATTTCCCAAATTTTTACCCGACTACGGAAGAAAGAGGGTTATGTTTTTCGAGTGTATGTATGTATAATATTTCTTTGACACGCCCTGCAGTATAAACTGTTGGATCGATTTTGAGTTGTGATGTGTCATTGCAATCATCTGAATTATGAAGATAGTGGTGGTAATGACGTAGGCTACATAAATTATCAGTCAAGTTTTAATTTTTATTTTAATATAAATTCGGGTTTATGATATTTTTTTTATAATATTGTAAAAAACATTTTGTTACATAAAGCACCTATCTCCTAAAGTTATATATGGACAAAATCATTTTATTCAATTTTTTATTAAATAAATTACATTAAAAAAAGTTTTTATTTTTCAAAACATGAATGCGAATAGCGGTAGTTTTTAGTCAAGAATTTGGGACATTTTATTTTCATCATACCCATCATGGAGTTCACATGAATTAAATCGCGAGCGAAAACGACTATGACCCTTTTTATAAAAGTAACAAAAAAAATGTAAAATACTTATTAAAATAATCTAATAATGATCATGAACCATTATTGCACTATACAAATAATCACATTCACGATCGAAAAATCCAACAGCACTACCCCGTAGATCTTTTAACCATTTTACTGTTTTACCCATAAAAATGGCAAATTCATTTTCAAAATACTGGCAGCATACGTTGAAGTTTTGAATTCCTTCGTATATGTAAAAATAATATTTGTATACAAAATTAAATAAGCCAAATAATCTACAGAAAACCTGTAAAACGATGTTTTATCTTTTTGTTTGTTTTCGGGAACAAATTTTACAGCGTTTTAATATCACAAGACAGCATTTTTTTACTAAAATATCAGACCCATTTTGACGTATTGCATGACACTAGAATCGTTATAGCACTGGCGGAGTTTCGTATTCGTTTTTGATTTCGTATTTTCTTTGACAAGGGCGATGGACGATTGACATGCTCTATCTGCCTCTTATTTTGTAATCTAAGATTATATCAATTGAGTATTCAAATGTGAGTACATAATCAACAATATATTTAGCAAAATAATTTTTAAATATCTTTATCATATTTACCATAGTTAATACATATTAGGTGTATAGGCTTTGAAGTCGCAGATATTTCTAGTTTCTCATAGATGTCCTTACTCCTTTCTACGCATTTCAAATTTTATTTGAAACGCTTTATAGAATTATGCATAAGAACTGTTTAATTAATATAATATTCTCTTTAATGTCTGTTTCACTTAAGCAAAAAAAAAAGATTAAAAGAAATATAGTGAGCAACCTCCTTTAATTAAGACTAATTGTCGACCTCCTTGCGTCGGTAAGAATACAAACCCCAACACGTCCCGAATATCGATTCCTTGACCAGCTCTGCTTTATTTGCAATTAAGCTTAATTCAATCGATTGTTTGTGTACAAACCGATTTGAAAATCGAATAAATTCGTTCCATAGTGATCACGTGAGCCGATTCGCAATTGTCATTCCGACTCCATGTTTAACGAACTTTGGTTTATAAACTTTTATGTTTGTTAGTCGATTTGAAAAACGAAATGTTTTTCCATGTTTAAACGGTGGTTTATTTGAATTCGAATTTGAACGGAAATACTCCTTCGGAATTTGAAATAGATGGAATTTTGGATTGCAAAATGACGAACGAGTTTTTATAAAATAAATTGAATATGTAGCTACAGAAACGCACGAGAGACTTTTAGTTAAACGTTATGTGTGACCTCATAAAATTAAATAATTCAACTAACTTCATTATTTTATAGCGCTTGTTTACTAACCCATATTCTATACATCTCGTTGAATAGAAATATTGTTTTTTTGGATAATAAAATTGAATACGCTTGGGCGTATTTTTTATTTATTGCGTACATTTTTACCAAAAAATAGTCATATGGATTTCATTTTTTGTTTACAAATATATAGGCGTCCCAACGTAAATAACTGGCAATACCAGCAAAATATTTTGTGCAAAAAAGAACAATATGTTCCCGAATATTCTAAGCATTATTGGATCAAAACTGAGCGCTGAAGTTTCATACAATACAATCAGATTCGTTGTGGGATACTGGCTATGGGTTTCTATTGTTTGTTAGAACTATTATGTTATTTCCCCGCTTCGCTCGCGTTCACATGACGTCATAGTCGTTGCCCACGCAAATCCCTATACCGTATTTTATATATATTTTTGTGATTCGCATCGAAATATAGGTACTTTTCGGCCTACATCGTACTCAAATGCTATTTTTTATGTATGAACAAGAATTTTGTCTGGTTAAAGAATTTATTGAGAATTTCTTACGCATTTTTGTAGTGATAGAGTTAATTTTTATATTTTAACAGTTTGTGAATTGAAAAATACAATTTAATGTCATTAAACTCAAATTTACAGAAATTCAATCACAACCAAAACAACACTTTTTATAATTCCTGAATTCTATTACCCATGTGTATTATTAACAATACACTATTTCTCCTCAAAGTAAAATCTATCCCGCAACATAAATCGGACTAGAATCATAAATATGGCATACTTTTTATAAAATGCACCAAAGCATTCGAACGGTGACCGCATGAAGTATTCAACTCAAAGAGATTTGTAGTGTTAAATTTGTATGGAAAATATATTTTTCCTTATACCCGCATTAAATTATAAAGTGTGCTAGAGCTTTGAACCAATGAATAGTTGAGACGGACGACTGACTATTAAGACTACTATTAAGACTTTAGTATTTATAACAGGGACAAGAGTATAATGTGTATTTAATAAATTATGTAGTTTTGAGTATAAAATGGTTAAAACTTTGGACGTTAAGTTATAAGAACCTATTTATATTATAAATGAGAAAATTTGTAAGGATGGATGTTTGTTATTCTTTCATGCAAACACTACGTACTGAACCGATTAAATTGAAATTGGGTATGTAAGTAGCTAAAGACCCAGAATAAGACATAGGCTACTTTTTATACTGGAAATCCCACAGGAACGGGAGCTATGCGGGTTTTTCGGTGAATGCGAAAGGCGAAGCCGCAGGCGGAAATATAGTTATTTTATAAACTTAAAACCTATAAAATATTTTTTTTTGCTTTTTTAGCGCTCGTACACACCGTAGGCGTTTTTATTTTAATAATTTAGTCGTGCAATAATTATTTAGGTCGCTCAAAATGTATATTTTATCTGAATTGTAGTTTTAATCCTAATCAATAGAATACATATCTTAGGGCTAGTAAAGTATTATATTATCGGTGCTACAGGTATTGCTTATACAGATAAGCTTCAAAACCTCAATCTACACTAGGTTTTTACTATCATACCTACATGAGCTATGTGATAACTGATAGCAATCGTGGCAATGCACAACCATTTGCAGGCGCCCGTTGCGGTCGCTATATGAGCTTAATGAGAAACAGATGTTACATATAATTTTATGAAGTGTACACTCTCTTGGTTAAAGAAATGTTTTTGAACTACATTTCCTTATGCAGCATTGAAAATATAGAGAAAAATATTGTAATATTTCTATTACATATTGTAATATTATAAAATATTGTTAGATTTCCCAGCACTTAAAAATGTAGTAATACAATTTTAAGTGCTTTTATGTATATTAAATTTGTTTGCTATTTCTTCATTTAATGTTATATGCTTATTGATCACTTACGGTACCAATATTAAAATTATTATTTGTTAAACCACCTAATGTAACTGATAAAATATTTTTAGGTACCCTGAAATTTCCATGGAGGAATACATCTCATTCAATGAATTAAAGTTGTTGAGATTTAACATATACCTATATGAAATGACAAAACAAATATTCAACATTTTAATCACTATATTACCTCAGTATTATTCTGTGTTGAAATGATTATATGTCCCTTTATTCATTACTTAAAATGAGAGAGATGAGCGCATAAACCTTCCACAGGAAATTACAAAATATGAGCATACCTTGAACACACATTTACTGCGTCGTGTAGTTTTAAGAAGTTTTGCAGTAAACCAAAACTTTATTTCATTTTGCAGACAAAATAGCAAGAAAACGCACTTCCTTGTCATACGGATAATGCAAAAGTTTCTATGTTTCTCAATCAAATACTCATATTTTACGAGTTTTAATAAAATTTTATTCTCGAATAAACTACACCGCGAATAAATACATTTTATACGTCGATATAAGATCTGAAGATCCACACAAAACGCGAAGAACTATTAAATACCCACACAAAAACCTTAAAAATCAATGCTACATTCAAGACATCGACGTAGCAAATGAAAAAATCTTTTGTGAAACTGTACTCGAGTAAAAACGGGCGTTTCAGAAGGTTTCTTTTTAACAATGGAACTGTTTTATAGGCCGCAATTATACTTGTCTTATTCTCGGCAAAGTATAGGAAACGGGGACGATTTGTGCTGCTGACGTTTATATTTACTATGAAGTTTGTAGTTATTTTGATTGGTTTACATTTATAAAGTACTGCTGACTAGGAAGCTAGCTGGGAAGTAAGTTTATAATGTACCTTTTCAAGGTAAATATAGTTGAAAATCGAATTTATTTTATCTATATAAGTGTAAAATATATTTTCATGGTGCATCCACACATACCCTGCCATGCCGGCATTTGCATCTTTTACCTGCGGCACGCGCGGCTTTTGGTTGCCGGCGGCAGTTTGCTTGCGGCTTCGTTACGAAGTGGCAGCCGCAGGTAAAGCCGGCGGTCTGCATTCAGAGGCAAATTCGGCCGCGGCGCGGCCGCGGCCGCGGCGGTCTGAAAACTAGGTGGCATGGGTGGATGCGCCATAAGAAGGACATAACTGTAGAAACATTATAGAGAAAACTGAAAGTCTGTGCTGAAAGCTCTCTATCGACTTTCCTTTATTTTGTATTTTTTAATGATTTACGTTTCGTCTCATATAGAAATCTGGATATTGCTATTAATATATAAGCACAACTGAATTGATTGTTTAGTTTAAGCAATTAATGAAAACAGCAAGACTGATGGCAAAGTACAAAATTGTCGAAAAATATAATATTAGTGACCTATATAGAAACTAAATTCAACACAACATCGTTCCCCAAAATAATCCCAAAGCACCCCTTCACGTCATAGTTCACGCAAAAATCTTTCACGAATCTGTGAACCTTTTAAACGGATAGATTTCACGCGGCATTCTGTGAAAAGCCTTGAAGCTGAGATAGAACGATGTTATCTTGAGGTCGTGTTTTTCACGCAATGTAAAATATTAAAGAGTTCAGTTACACGCTTGTCAGCGTTCGCTTAGTGTATTGTTTGCTCTGACAGCGAAATATTGCTTTGTTTGCAACGGCTTTTTCGTTTGTGGGTTCCGATGGACGGAATTGGAGTTTATCTGTATCAATGCTATGGAAAATAAAATATAATGTGATAACGTGAAAAACTCAAACTAAATGATGGTCTTCTAAAAATTAAATAAAAAATAATAAATTCCGTTTTTGTTTTAGACATCACAAAACTATATAATTATGTATGAAAACGAAGGTAAATATACCTTTTAAATTAACGAATTGAAAAATGATAAGGTTTTATAATTTTGATGATCCGATAATTACTAATACCTAATAATTTTAACATTTTGATGAAACATTGTAGTCTATAATATTTTAGTAGTGCAATTTGTTTGTGTTATGAAGTTTCCGTAATTGATTGCAAAGTAGGATTTAATTGTGCACTCAGAACTTAATGAACCGATAAAATCAACATTCAAAACCATTAATATTTTCGTTTTGTTTTGCTGTTACTTTAGATTAAACAAAAATAATTATTGTTTTGTTTACACCATTTTATTCAGTGGTATAATATTTTCCTTTTAAAAGTGGTTTAATTATTAAAAATACAAAATATGCCATGACACGACTACTACAAAATTTATATGTAAATAGTAGAGTCTGAGGCATTTATTTATTCCTGTGGTTTAGTCATGTATTTAACTACCTGTGCTCTGCGGTTTTACCTACATTGCTCCACTCCTATTAGTCTTAGCGTGATGATATATACCTAGTCTATAGCCTTCCTCGATAAATGGGCTATATAACACCGAAATAATTTTTCAAATCGGACCAGTAGTTCCGAGATTAGCGCGTTCAAACAAACAAAAAAACTCTTCAACTTTATAATATTAGTATAGATTACATGCTTATAATATCTGCTCTCTATAAAATTCCGTAGACGCCGATTCAAATAATAGGTAGAGCATAACCTATCACTTGCAATGTCTTCAATCCAAAATCGTACATACAAGGCTACATTTAAAAGTACACATACCTACAGTGCGTAACCAAACCAAATAAAAAATCGTGACGTATTTGCGTATCCACGTGTCTCTTTATTCGCCACTAGAACGTCTTAACCCTTAACGCAATAAATATTTTATGGTATACCTCAAAAGTGTTTTAGCTCTCAACGTGAGTGCCCCCGTGACGTCACGTGACGTAATGAACTGCAATAATAAAATGTTTGGGACGGACGTTTTGTCAATTTATTTAATCGGTGATTGAGTGGAGAGAGTTTTTAAGTTGGTAACGTGATGGTTGTTTGATGAATTATTTTCGATTTTAAAAATAATGGATAGAGAGAGAAATTAATGCAAATAAATCCATCATGATTTAATATTAATGGGCTGGTTTCTGCCTCCTTAAAACAATATTTAAGGAGGTTGGATTTACCGGTAAAGCCCATGACAGTGGGGATACAGCGGGCAGTCCTTCTGGATAACGCTCGGATAGTCCGAAGGTTCCTCACTCAGTCGCCCTAGACTCCGGCCGTCTGGCCACTCAGCCGGAGTTTTTTTTTTCACACCGCCGCGAGGCGAGATACTTGGCCCCCCCCCCCACATTATACAAATAATACATATAAGAGCCTTTATATTAGTTCTCAGAACTATAGAATATATATTTTTATTACAATCTAGTGTCAAGAGAAACTTATACGACAAGAAGATTGATGATTTTTTTTAGGTAGGTAGATACTATCGTTCTATACCTATGATTCAAACGACTATAAAACAATGCTAAATTTTGCATTTTATGTATAAAAATACAGTTTTAGATATATTCTAACAAACCAATAGCAAAGCCAAACAAATTTAGACAGCAACAAACGATTGCGGTGTTGCGTTGATAAAACCCGAATTCGATTTTAAAATTTATTTATATCCCCTTGTTTTATGCATCAGTGTAAATAACAGTTTAGTAATTGAATTGTTAGCGTTTATTTTTTTGTTTTTGTTTAGTTTATTTGATCAATTATTGTCAAACAAAAATAGATTGAAAAGAGCATTTTGATTATTTTTGCATGTTTACAATGTTGATTTATTTGCAGTATATTCGTATAAATTTAATTTGTGTTTGTTAGTATAAATTATTGTTTACCCTTGAAATTTGTTAGTTCTATTTTGAATTTTATCTCTTTGTATTCTATGGCTCTACATATTTATAATGTGGGTTGGTTTTCTTTCTTTAAAATTAACTAGTCATTTTATTTTTAGCAGAATAAGAGATTCGTAGAATAACTCCGGGCTTAAAAATAGATCAGTTTAGACTTTTTCTTATAAATACAAAGTTATAAAAGCCATTTCGATTCGAAGAATAATCTGTTAAAAGTTTAAAGCAAAGGTTTGAATTCTAAAGCCTCTATAAATATCTGGCGGAATACTAAAGCGCGTCACACACGGTGAAGATACTATAATATTTTATGTTAACATTCTCTACTATAAAACATTACAGTATCTTAAGGTATCCGGTATCAGCATTCTGACCATCATTTTTCTTTTTGTCATTGCGTACTAAGCCCCTGTAGAACCGCCATCCTGTTACAAATGACCCGAAATTTTGTGTCAGTGTTTCGGGTCATTTGTAACAGTACAATAATATTCACGTGTTAAAAAACGTGTCAAATAAATAAATAGAGTACTATAAGAAAATTAGCTATTTACAGGTTCTAACCTAAAGCCTATGTTTACTACGTAATAAATTATGTCAATTTAGAAGGAACCACAATAAAAACGTATGGTAATACGGCTCGTTATCAGTAGCTCATAAATTCGGAGACAATACGCGCCCGCGTTGAATAAAATATAAAGCCGAAAGCAATTCGAGTGTTTGCTTGTGACGTGCTTGTTTTATATTTTTATTGTATTTTTCCTAGTTCCACCCGGATTTGCCTGGATTAAAAGATAAAGATTCACAATCATATCTAAGTTGCGTAGCGTTAATCTATTATAACAATGTGTAGCATTTTTTTCCAAATTAAATAAGAAAATTGTCAGAATATTACGTTGTAAGATAAGTATTGCGTATGCATAATATTACTGAAACAACAAATGACATATTATGCTGCAGAAGGGCACCCTAAATAAATAGGTTTATATACAATCCTACTATATCTTACATAAGACTATTATATTGTTCAATTTAAAAGCTCTATACAATTGTTTATACACATACATATATTATTTATTGCACACAATGATTATTATTACAAATCAGGATAAATAATACTTATCATTCGTTTTATTCCTACTAGAACCTTTTAGTACCAAACTATTTCCTATTTCCAAAACTAACTTCCATTTCAAAAAGGTTCTTGATTAGTAACGGTTGCCGGCCACAACCACAGAAATTTAAATATCTAAATAGTAAATAATAATTTTGCGGTTGTCGGTTTCTAATTAAAATAACTAGAATTTAACATGTGTTTGATGAATATTATTAACTTAGATTTCTAAAACAGTGATAAAATTATTCCAGTTCAGAAATAAAAAGAACCTACTACATTTTATTTTACATTTTTTTTATGCCGCCTCCTTGGTACAGTGGTTGACGCGTGAGCGTAGAACCGAGGGGTCCTGTTCCCGGTGGAGACGAAGAAAAAAAATGTCTCGGTCTGGCAGGACACAGAAGGCTGATCACTTATAAAATAGAGCCTACTTAAAAAACGATAGAACTAAATGCATCATTTAAGTTTTATTATCCAAGTATACGTATTAAAATAGTTATTAATTATTTTTAACAGGTCAGAAATAACTTCCAATAACACTAATTGATAAAACAACATAATATTATTCCGATGATATGATGATTGCTTTGGATACTAATTGATCGTACTTAAAATATATTAATTTTTAATTATATTCAGCATAAATTCAATAAAAATATCATTTAATGTAGATAATCTCTTTTTAATAACCACGGGTACAACAATAATATAGCAAATAATTTTCTGCCATTTAAAATTCACTTTTTAATTAATAGGCAGTAAATGTAAATTGATATAATTTTCTTACTGCCCGCGGCTTCGCCCGCTAAGTCAAGGAAAAATCCGCATACTTCCCGTCATATTACCTGCCCTTTCTGAGGTCTCAAGCTATCTCTGTAGCAAATTTCATCCAAACGGGCTGAGTCGTTGAGGCGAGAAGAAGAGACAGATAGAGAGTGTTACTATCGCATTTATAATATTAGTTAGGATTTTATAGCACATAAATAATAATAATAAATAATGTTTATTTCTTATTCTTTCATAGACATAGACATGGACATTAATTATAGTTTTGTTCACAAGAAAAAAAGTTTATGTGGCACCCGTTTGTTAAAAAGTATAAATGCTTGTAAATTATAAACATTTGACCCAAACCACATGAAAACGTAGGTATGCGTAGGGGCAATTTATCATTATTATTACAACAAAAAACATGCTTTCTTGGTCAAGACCTTTCCACGGTCACAATGGGTTAGCCTTTCGACATAACTCGAATGATCTAACGAAGATTAATGTTTGCCCTTCCGTTGTAGCTTTCATGTTAAAAATATGCGGAAACGTTTTATAGTTATAATAATCATATGAGTTATATGGAAATTTCGCAAAAGCTTCGAAATGAAAGTATTTTCCAACTTCTAATATTTTGGGTTAAAATCTAGAAATTTGTGAAATAGAATACTTACATAATTTGTTAAAAACTTATCTCACATCAGCTAGTAATAAAAATTTAAAAGTAAAAAGTTTTCACATTATTACTCAATCGTTATATAAATATTTATTTACGTCGCTTAAATCTTATTTATCTCTAATTGTAGTTTAACAGAAATATTTCTTTTTCATGAATTTGCAAAAGTTAACACGAATAAAAAAGTTTTGAATTTGAGTCTGTTTTTATTTTCTTCTCCAGGGAAGTGACTTTTTACGGTTCGCTAGAATGTTGAGATTAAAATTGGTAAATTGAATAACAGCTCTTTACTGCTCCAAAATAAGTAAATCTCAATCCAAACAATCTCATTAATTATATATTATTATAGAAAGAGATGAATAAAATGGAAAATAAATAACGTCTTTCATTCAAATATTTTCAATTGGTCATAAAAACTGAATATTCAATTAAAAGTTGGTCACTTAAAGCACTTTCAAAGCGTCTGAATGATAAATTAATTAAAACAGCATTAAAACATGCGATTGTAGTAACTTCGCAAGTAAAATCACACTGTACAAACTCATTTTAGTCCTTTGATCATTGCTGGTAAATAGAAAAAGGGGTTTAAAAAGATCTGGACGAAAAGCAAGACGTTCTAAATAGAAGGTTCCTTCGCAAACTGTGTTTAAATTACGCAAACCGTTTCTCGTTTACGGTTTCCGCGCACTAGTTTGCTTTTAAGTTATTTTATAACTGGAATTCATTTTCTGTTTTAAAAGGATGCATTGTCAAGCGCTTTTTTGATACGGACACAATAAACGAGATTATACATTTTTGTTTGGATATAGTTGAATGTTGACGCCTTTTGGGTGGAGCAAATGATGACGATTCTATGATTTAATTGAAGAATTTATAATGACAGTAGAGCTATAAACACCAATTTGGGTGAGATATTAAGACGTAACAGAGACGAACATTTATATTAACTTTTTCTTAAACATGATATTATTTATATTTAAATAATTAAATGCCATTCTTGTGAACAATATGAAATGCGAGCGAACTCTTTTATCTTAATTTTCTTAAGGGACAAGTAGGTGATCAGCCTTCTGTGTCCTACCAGACAGAGTTTTTTTTTTCTTCGTCTCCACCGGGAATCGAACTCAGTACCTCTCGGTGCTACGCTCACGCGCCAACCACTGTACCTCGGAGGCGGTTGAAAGTAATGTAATAGTTGTAAAATATTTTCATGCAAATAAAAGTTATGGTATTGAATAATTCATATCTGTGTACGCGAGTCCATTTAACTTATGACGATGTTGGAATATGCAAATGATGGAATTGGCTGATTGTCAGTTTGTCACGTATCACGGAATTTGTTGACTCGAAATTGATAAGTTGTGTTTTGTTTATCGTGCCCTAGAAAGGATTAAAATAAAACTTGATTGTAAGTGCCTTGAGCCTTTGATAACACGAATTATTACAAAAAGTTATTGAAGTGAAACCTCTTTAGGCGCGTTGAGAGTAAAGTTTCAAGGCGCGTCATAGCAATATCGTTACGTCACGGAGGCAGACGACGATTTTGGTATCTGCTGTGCCAAACAAGTTTCACTTATAACGAATGCTCGGCACACACGCTCTTTTTTATACAATCTAAATGTCAAAAAAATACACAAAAAATGTGAACAATCTATAATTATTATTGATTGCATTACGTACAACTAGAATTTATTCAAAAAATAATTTAAAAACAAATAAAACGAACGTCTCACGATTATTTACAAAAAGAATAGCATATATTGCATTTTTGTGTTTCCCTGTCACAAAAGCACAACCTGCATGACACAAGCTAATTTAAAACAAACGAATAAACACTCAAAGCGCTACAGTTCACTTTCAAACAACCATAAAGGAGCAGTGCGATAAAATTGTTAATTGTGGAATGAGAACTATTTAACACGTTCATTGCGGCACCTAAAATGCCAAACTTACCGTTGTTGCGGCATGTCTTCCATACTTCACATCGGCAAGTTCACCACTGTGCGTCATGAGCCATTTTTATCACATCGCACCTTCTGACTTTGAAGGTTAATAATTTCATGAAATTTCAAGATATTTCAAAAAAATTTTTTTCAGATAATAGTATATATAGTCTAGTATATACCGCATGAATAGCTTTTAGTTTGACCGAATAGTTTAAAAGATATGAGGAAAAATGTAAACCCCTGATTTTGTGAAAAATTATTTGCCATCCCGCACTGCGTTGATACGGCATGTTTACAGTAATAGCGATGGGAAACACTGTAAAATAAAACATCGATATCGATATAAATCAATTTTGTATATTTCAGTCTGTTTGTTAACAGATAACGAGATCGTCGATACAAAAAAAAAACACATATAAAACAAGGTAATTGATAGAGTACTATCAGGAAATTGTTCAGTAACTTTTGTTTTAATTTGTTCAGTAACTTTTGTTTTAATGTTTTATATTATTTTCACAACTGTCATCACATTTTTGCATTTATGCTACGAAATAAAAGAAAGTAAAAAAACTAAAGCCTTTAAGGTATCATTGTCATTTAAAAAAACTCAAAAGAAAAGTGCTTCGGTCCTGGTGCATCACTATGCGAGACTGACACGCGGCGCGCTCGCAGTACAGTGCGGCATGAGGTGCTTGTCCATGGCAAAATATTTGACATGCCGCACACAAAAGAAACGGTTTCTTTTCTATGCGTTGGTCCAATATTTTGCCATACGATTTTTAAACGAAATTGAGTCCTACTTCAAACTGTGATCACAAAAATATATTTGTCTCTTTTCTAGTCATTGATTAACATATAAAAAACCTCGCCGCACCACGGTGAAAACTGCGATTTTGGGCGCCGCACTGTGGTGTAGTCGCTGATGGCCCGATACTGGACATGCCGCAGTGAACGTGTTAACTTCAAAGGAGGTCTTTAAAATAGTTGTAATGATACTAGCAGATGTGCCCGCCGATAGCTGACTCGCGCTTTGAGAACTCAACTAACAAATTAAGAAGAATGGCGCAAGTTAAATTAAAATCTTAGCCAGGGAAATGTGACCACACGTGAGGTTTTGTGGGACGATATTAAAATGCTTGTTGTTTGAAGATAGTTGTTTTTTGGTATGTTTTGGTAAAATTAAGTTTTATAAGAAGTCATTTCCATAGATGAGATTAGAAGAGAATGATTTGTGATGATCATCATTATTATTATTTTTATCACAGTTATTGTGATGCTTTGTTTAAAATGTTGTAATGTATGTTTGTAAGGATAATATCAATAATATAAAATATTTATATTATTGCGCTTAAAAGGTGAAAACATTTAATAAAATTATTGTTTCATAAAGAACAATAATAACATTTTAGATGTGTAGTAAATCGAGCATTCTTCCACCACAGTAATTGAAATTCTTCATCATGTTTTACTTAAAACCATAACTTTTTAGTAGTAAAAATATTTATGTATATAAAAAACGGAGATACTTCATACCTACTTATAGGTAAAATATCGGTAAATGTCGTTAACAATTTGTTTATAGCCTTAGATATTTCATAGCATGGCTACCCTAGCTGACTTCCTCGTGAATTTATGCTTGTTTTCTAGATACTTTAACCGGTACAACTCGTTTGAAGCCCACGCTTAAGGTTATAACTTACGCATTTTTTTCAAGAAAGACGATAAAAGTTTGAGCGTTAAAACTTTACCTGTTCCTTTTCATTCAAAACGTTTCGCTAATTTTTCTCAATTATTCCTTGCGTTTTTTGTCTTTGTGCTTCGGTGCTGAAGTTTTCTTTTTTAATTTTTTATGGAGGAGATGATAGCGTTTAGCACATGGGAATTTTGTAAGGAGTTTTATGTATTTTGTTTCGTTTTACGGTATTTTTTTTTAGTTTTCTCGTAAAATGCAGGTGGGTGATCCATATTTGACTTATACATCATAAATACCTACATAATTAAGTACCAACAATAATTCGATGTTACACGATATATAGCGGTACTAATAAATAATTATTATTATTACCATGTCAATATAAAAGAGCCATAATCTTAATAGATTATAATATAATATCAGAAACAAACTCTACAAGATAAACCTACTTGTTTCCATCCGTAGGCGAGCTACGCCGTAGCTTGTAGCAATAACATATTATAATGACGAGTTATACTTACCTTTAAATTAGTAAAAACCCGTCAAAATTCAGAAGTAACGACAAAGCTCCAACTAAGCTGATATAAACAAATAAATGAAAACTTTTCTCATTTACTTCATAATACCTCCGTTAAGAGCTACGTTAAACTACTGAAAAAGGAATTTGCGCACTAATTCTTATTTCATTTTGCAGATTAAGGAAATATTTAAATTAACAACATAATATTATATTAAATAGTGAATGGTGTGGGTGCAGTCCAGTGTCCCATAGTTGGGTATAGGACAGATGCCTCATTCATACATCTGTTTCAATAATCGATTTTATTTAAGGACAGGTGGTCACTGATCAGCCTTGTATGTCCTACCAGACTGATACATTTTTTTCGTTTCCACCGGATCGCTCCGTTCTACGCTCGCGCGTTAACCACTATACCAATGAGAGGTTCAAATATGTAGTTAATAGGCAATGTATGTTATTTCTGTACCCTATTAAAACGTAGTTCCCAGTGGGGATTGAACCAACCACCTATCGAATATCTCAAACATATACAAATGAATAAAATGTCATACCTACACGATAACATTTATTCTATTAACTTATGTTGTTTGTTAATAATATATCATCATATATATTGACTGACCGGTTGGCTTGGTTGGTAGTGGCCTTGCCTTCCAAGCCAAAGGTCGTGGGTTCGATTCCCACCCGGTGCAAATATTTGTGTGATGAACATAGATGTTTGCTCTGTGAATTAAAAAAATTATATATGTATGTTTATCAGCCATCTGGTTTCCATAACACAAGCGAAAGCTTAGTATGGGATCAGATCGTGCCGTGTTTGAAAATTGTCCTGAAATATCTTATATATAAAATTCTCGTGTCACAATGTTAGTCTGCATACTCCTCCGAAACGGGTGGACCGATTCTCATGAAATTTTCTGTGCATATCGGGTAAGTCTGAGAATCGGCCAACATCTATTTTTCATATGTACCACGGGCGAAGCCGGGGCGGACCGCTAGTTTATTATAAAATGCGAACCTGTTCATTTGTTTACACATTGCAATGAGTTAATTGTAGTATTTTATAGATGTGTACTACCATCTCATATTGACATCTTTTAATGGTCCTCTGAGTTCTGAGTCCAACAATAGCATACGCGCGCCAAAGTTAGTCTCGTAAAACATAATGAGTTCTAGCAATTACACAGAACTGCACTATTGTTCCAATAAACACTAGAAATGGTAATTTATTCGCCATGAGGATTCTACGGACTGTTTATATAAAGTTATCCACAAAACTCGTCTGTTCGTGCGAAAGTTAATAATTTACTGAAATAACATGTTTTGGATGTATGGGATTCATTTCATTCTATAAATAGAATGTGTCCGTGATTCCTGAATATTGTTATGTCAGGAGGGAAGTTAAATCAACTTCTAACGGTTTTTATTTTGGTCGGTTCTAGCCTAATTCACAATAAATATATACTTATTATATTCGACCGCCTCCTTGGTACAGTGGTTGACGCGTGAGCGTAGAACCGAGGGGTCCTGGGTTCGATTCCCGGTGGAGACGAAGAAAAAAAAAATGTCTCGGTCTGGCAGGACACAGAAGACTGATCACCTACTTGTCCTTAAAGAAAATCAGTGAAACAGATGTATGAATAATGCATCTGCCCCTTACCCCACTACGGGGACACGGGACTTCACTTTTATTATATTAACGAAAATTTATGTAATACAGTGGTAAAGAAGCCTGCCGAAAATAACACTTTTAGCTTGCTTGCTCTGCTATAAAATAAGTACATATCGGACCAAAATGAGAATCTTTACTACATCACTATTACTTAACATCTCTTATTAAAATAAAATCCAAAAAGAAATGAATATTATCCTTATAAAACCCGTTATAAACAACTAAGAACATAAAACTACACTGAACTAGTAACTTCTTATCTTCCACGCAACTTCGATTGCTCGTGACAGCGGCTGTTAACCCCAATTTGGGAGTTAAAGAATTTAAATATTCACAAGTATGACGGTAGTTTCGATGGGAACGAGTGCAAAGTGCTAACTGCTGTGTTCGCCACAGCTAGTCTTTTGGTATGTGGCTCAAGGTATACGTTATTCTTTTACATATTATGTAGGTAAATGTATAATTGAAATAATGTACAATTAAGCCACCAACAGAGTGGAAAATTTATTTTTTTGAATTCTTCGTCCGTATATTTCAAGAATAAATTTAGAAGGTGTCTTATTATGTTATGTCTAATAATATTTACGTTGAATGAGTTTACAGAAGTAGTTCGTTCGGACTGTTTCACAGAAATACGAAGCTTGGAGCTAATATCGATAGAGTATCTACTCAAAATATTTACTCAAAATATACCGATAATTATATAAGTAAATATATATATAAATATATTTTAATTGATTATAATTGCATATCACTTTCAACTTACCATTAAAAACGGGACTGAAATAATTAATAATCTTCTTATATATAAAAATGAATCGCAAAATGTGTTGGTAAGCGCATAACTCGAGAACGGCTGAACCAATTTCGATAATTCTTTTTTTATTATATTCCTTGAAGTACGAGGATGGTTCTTATGTAGAGAAAACGTAAATATTATGTACCACGGGCGAAGCCGGGGCGGACCGCTAGTTTATTATAATAATTTCCTTCTCATACAATAATTTATTGAAAATACACTTAAAAAAGCTCCATAATTTCGCTTCAGTCTGTATTTTAGCCCCGCCAAGTCAGCATACTTCGCACATAGTACCCTTGAGTGTCTTTTATTACAAAAATACTCGCCCTGCAGGCAAATACTTAGATAATGCAAGCTCTTTTATTAATATACGTACGTGCATCCAAGCGACATAGTAATAAGCATAAAGTATTTCATATAGTTACTTTTTCTTGCAAATTGTGTTGTGTTGTAAATTCCTAGAGTTTATTTAATGAAAACGCTCATAAAATTATGTTTTTGTTTTGTCTTCCTTTAGGTATAAATAATGCTATATCTTTGGAAAATCGAGGTTAAGATCTAATGGATTCTGAAGAATTTTCATCAATGCAATAAAGTTACCTTGATTTGCATCGTGATAATAAAACTATTTCTAATATTTTATTGCATACAGAATGAAAGTAAATTTATCTTTCTTACATAAATATGAAGTATTTCATACCGACAGTGTTTTCATGTTATTTAATGCGAACATTTTACGCGATCTAAGATTACTGCATAAATCACGATATGAATCGCTATGTAGCAGACATTTTTAATATTTAGAGTAACATACAGAAATATTGAAATATCTATTGACATGATTTAAATTTCTATCTACCTTGATATGTAATTAGAAAGTGCATATTTTAAAAATAACATACATCATCATCATCATGCCCATATAATATGTTCCCACTGCAGGGCCTGTGTGTCGCATGTGATTTTTTTTTAAATAACATAACATAGAACGTCTCTTATAGTCAAGCCAATTTAATAGGCAACATTTGACGTCTATCAATTTTATCTTAGAAGAGAGGTAACCTGCTCTATAAACATTGATTAGGTATAGTGAATTAATCGATACGGATTTGAAACATTTGTCAATCGAATTTATTAATTTATGGTGATTTTTATTCACAAGTAATCAATGCATTCGATTCTAGATGTCAGATTTCGATTTTTAGAGTAACGTCTCTGGTATTTAAAAAGAAAAAAGGTTTATTGACACAAAATTGTAGCGACGTCAGTTCTTCAGTTCAGAAATTTATTATGTTTAGTATGGTTTATCAATAAAATGAAATCTTAAAATTACTTGTATTGGTCATTATTATTATAAATATGTAATCGTAATTCAAAAAAGTTAAGCAAATGTGCAGTTCTAACAAAACGAAATATCATGTTATTCTATGTCGTCGTTACTAGGTTACGTTGTTGAATTTTGTTGAACTGTCAAATGTTGCCTATTAAAATGGCTCTACTATAACGTTAATTTTTAATACATATTATCAGTTTACGAATTAGGATTATTTTAAAGGATAATCGGATTATTATAACAAACGCTGAATGCAAATAAAGAAAAAAACTACAAAGAATAACGTTCTTCACTAAGAAACTTTAAAATACTCGAAGTTAGAATACACTTAAGCTTTATAATCAAGGAATCTCCAGCAGGATTTTCTAAAGAACTAATTGTTTATTTTGATGAATATCACCCGTCAGCTTAAAATTTTCCACTTTATATTTCTACAGACGAATAAATTTAAATTATTTACAATGGAAACTATTTATGAAGAATACTTTATACAATACTAGGTTTCCGCCCGCGGCTTCGCCCGCGCAGTCAAAGAAAAACCCGCATAGTTCCCGTTCCCGTGGGATTTCCGGGATTGCGTCATTTTCCCGGGATAAAAAGTAGCCTATGTCCTTTCTCGGGTATCAAAATATCTCCATAACAAATTTCATGAAAATTGGTTCAGTAGTTTAGGCGTGATTGAGTAACAGACAGACAGACAGAGTTACTTTCGCATTTATAATATTATGGATGTAGTATGGATTAGATTTAATAAAGAGAAATGTATAAAAATGAAATAATGGTATTCCGTATATTATCATTCACTATTGAAACTTTGACCGACTCTACAAGTTTAAATACTACCTTCAATGCTTCTCTAAGCCATCTACCTTCATAATAAAAAATCTCAAATTCCGACCTAAATTCAGGACACAAATAACCCAGAAGGACCACTCTCTTTAACTACTTATTAAATAAATATCTTTTCCATCGTCATATCATTCAATTCATTCATTTGCAGTATACAATCGATAAGCAATACACAAATGAAAATTTCATCGCCCGAACAAATACACATACAGAAATGTCATCTAATAAATTATTATTGCAATGCAGTATTAAAAGCTACGAGTATAATGAACACCAAAATCGTTTCATGAATATCGACAAGGTTCAACCCCAGGTTTAATTAATTGACTTGAATTTGTTTTAAACGCAAAATTCAGTTCTTTCAGCGAACGGCATTTCCATTAAAATCGAGTTCATTACAATGTGGAATCCAAGAATTCTGTTCGAACTTAATTGATTACGAATACGCCTCGAAATAATCGAGGAATGGTAATAAGGTACAAACCGATTACGATATATTGAGACTAAGCTTTAGATGTACTATTCTTATGACATAAAAGTGAAGTCCCATGTCCCCTAGTGGGGTAAGGGGCAGATGCATTATACATCTGTTTCACTGATCGATTTTCTTTAGGGACAAGTAGGTGATCAGCCTTCTGTGTCCTACCAGACCAAGACATTTTTTTTTCTTCGTCTCCACCGGGAATCGAACCCAGGACCCCTCGGTGTTACGCTCACGCGTCAACCACTGTACCAAGGAGGCGGTCAAACTATTCTTATGACATAGGTAATAATCAAATAGTCTAGTCAACAAGATATTTTTGGTCAATTCTGAATCGAATGACATCTCAATTATAATTTTCGAAGACTCTTAAAACTCCACTTGTAAACTGGACTAAAAGAGGAGACTGAAGCATATTGTAGTGTCACATATTATGTTAGAAAAATAGTATCCTACACAAATTATATTCAATGCAAGTTCATAGAATCAAACTAAATGCCACTAAAGCTTTAAAAATAATATATTGCTATACAAAATTGCATTTTCCCAGTAAATCTGATAATAAGTATTTGTTAGCTCGTAAAGTATAGCCATAAAGCGATACTGAACGCGAAATTGAAAAACTATAGGAGTGGTGTCGTAAATTATTCTATTTACACTAGTTTTACAATTTTAACTCCGTACTTTGTTGTTTTATTGTAAAACAAACATTTTATGTATAAGCGAGTATTAACCCGTTTATATCGGAATTTCCAGAAGTTTCCTTTGATAACATACTACTGTTGATTATATGTGAATTAGTTTAACATTAAATCTAATGCAATAGTCTTCTTGGTACTGTGATTAGCGAGAAGACGACCCTGAGCTCCTGTTTGATGGTTTCTGTATAAATAGACTAAGTAAGGGAAACGTCGAAAGAGATAGAACAAAAAAGTAAAATAAACATCTCAAATCTTGTCCTTCAGCAACAAAGCTTCGAATTTATTATTATTACATACACACAAACGTTAACAGTGTTCCATAAAGACAAGAATCGCGTCGTCAGCATTCAAAAGCGGCATCTCTGTATATAAATATGGAAGACATCAGAATATGGTGATATTACTTCCAGAACATTACCTATGTGAAGGGCCGGATTCTTATCGTGTAAACTAGGTCTTGGAGCATTCAATGAATATTCCACATTATACAGGTTAGAGGAGACTAGGGTCAGATGTAGTTACAAGAATTTACGATAAAGTCTTGTAACGATAACGTGTTTTTTTTTTAGACCTGTGGAAACAGTTTTTCGTAATAACTTGTTTATATTTTACTCGATTCAGCGCGTGCTAATGTGTTTTTGGTGACAAATTCTTCCAGGATAAGGTTGATGTACACACTAAACAATTCAGAAAATTATACGTGTAACGAAAATCGAAAAATGAGATTTTAATCTCAATAGATTAAACATCGTTTGAGCTAATAACAAAATGTGAATTAAAACACATAAAACTAATTCAAATTAATCTTATTAAAAACGACCAAACCAGTCAATTTAATTCATAAACACTGAAACCCTCTCGAAATATGAAACTAAAGCTATTCAACATAACACCTACATTGAAATATACATAAAAGCCAGGACGAATCAACTTTTGGGTCAGTTTGGGAGGGACCATGATTGCTCGCTCGCTCCTGGGAATTTCTCACTTAAAATGTCAAATGGTTATTTGATTGGATGTCTATTTGGGATCCACAACAGTTCTTAATATCTGCTTAAAGCTAAGCTTATAGAAATCCAAATGGACTTTTGATCATTGTGAATAGACTCGTTATATCATTTCATTTGTTACTAGATTTCCGCCCGCGGCTTCGCCCGCGTTTGCAAAGGAAAACCCGCATAGTTCCCGTTCCCGTGGGATTTCCGGGATAAAAACTATCCTATGTGTTAATCCAAGTTACCCTCTATATGTGTGCTAAATTTCATTGTAATCGGTTCAGTAGTTTTTACGTGAAAGAGTAACAAACATCCATACATCTATACATCCATACATCCATACATCCATACATCCATACATCCATACATCCTTACAAACTTTCGCCTTTATAATAGTATATTAAGATTAAGATTTCTAAATTAATATAGGTACAAAAAAATAATCAAGCTCATCTACGCTTTTGAAGTTAAAATTTTAAATTATATACTTTTACCTTTTTGCTTAAAAGTACTAAACATAATTGGTTTTACCACAAAACAGTTTAAACACAGTCTAACATTAAACCAGGGATCTGTCACTTTAATAGTTGTCTATGTGAAATACGACAAAACCAGAATAAAGAGAACCCGCGCTTAAAATTAAACCCTGTCTAAAGTTTTTTGGTAAGACAGAATGTAACTACCATTAGTAACCAGTATTTGTTAATAATAGCTTCTTAATTACAACAAATAATGAAAAGTAATACAAACATTATGGAATTCATTAAACGCTACATTAATTTAATAACACCAGATATATTCCAATAAACATAAGCAGGTGATCAATTAGCAATTTATATGAAACCAACGTTTAAATAAAGCGAATTCGAGAGTTCATGCATAGCTCTCATGTTCATTATTGAATTTCATTTAAGTTTTAATTGTGAAAGAATATCGCTTCACAAACAAACTGACAATAAATGAGTATTGTCGCATATTTATGTAGAGACGAAATTTATATTTTTTCTATTCATGAAAAACTAACTAAGTACAACAAATCATCAGAACAGTTGAATGCTATATAATATAGAGAAAATCAACTGGGGAAAAAGGGTCTTGACAGACAGACAGACGGACAACAAAGTGGTCTTTTAAGCGTCCCTTTTTTCTTTTAAACATTATAAAAATTATTAGTTGTAGATTGTTATGTACATACTTAGTATCTTACACTATTTTATAATGATATCTAAACGCAATGAGGAATTTCGCCATCTTTCCTTCCGAGATCAATTGAAATCTCACATCTCCTTTCTTAAAGAGTTAACCAGGTAAATTATACACAAAATTCGCAAACGCTTCACTCGAAAGCTCCAAATCTACTCATAGCAATATCATCAATTCCAATACCAAAGCTATAGTTGATAAATTAGTTTTCTAAGCTAAATGTTAAGATCCAAAATGGCAATGGACTAGCAGGTGAACTCAATTTGCATAGAGACGGATCTCCGAGTATTAGACGCTGAGACAGTGCGAAGTTATACTGTGTGAGCATTTCATTCGTGCAATATTAGATATACTGGATGTTTGATAATGGTTGATTGGTAACGTAACGGACAAATTTTGAAGGAATATTGTATTTTTTTATTATTTAAATGGGTCGGTCAACTAAAGATCATTAATTCATCACGTACAAAACTGGATATTCTTGATTATACGAATAAAACATACTTACATTTTGCAACCATTTAATTACACATTCACACATGATTAGTTTCTAGAATAATCCCAGTAAACTTTTGAAATTTCTAAAGATATGTTTTTCTCATCTGTTCATTATTAGGTCAAATTAAAGCAATCCATTACAAAGTATCATACTAACACACAAATTCAATAGCATTATTTTCCTTGTATGAAATATTTTAAGAATTATAGCAATACAAAGATTTATCCTACAATAAGTAACCTTTATTGTATTTGTTGAAAGCTGACAGGGAGAAACATGTGAGAAAGATTTCACAAAGATTGCTTCCACGAAAACTGCTCATAACAAGTTTGTGGATAAACACCGCTGATATATTAAATAATGCTTTGAAAATATCCTAATAAACTATGATACAAAGAGTTATTTTTTATTAGCTTTTGTGGATATAAATGTTTTGAAAAAGTATTTTACAATTTGTAAATTACAACACATGGTATACCATACATTTTATAGCGATGCACGATGTAGGTTTAATTGACATAGTCTGATGAGTGCCTATACGACACGTTACAATATTATGACATTACAAGTCTCGGGCTTTATAATATTTTTAAATCAAAACTCAAATATTTATTTATTTAATAACCCTTATTTCAGATATGCTTTTAAATTACCCTAAAATATAACATTACGCATAATATATTCACATATTACTTATATTGCATACATTATAACTTTTCAAATATTATAAAAAAATGACAATGACAACCACAAAAACATTATCATTTTGGCTTTACTACAGAAAGGGCGCTATCTCACACCGCAGTGTTATTGAACACAAAACGGCTAAACTTTTCAATATGACGAAATAATAAACGCGTTAGGTGCCCCATCAAAGTTGGAGCGGGGTTGGAAGCAAGTTTATAAATGGGTTGGTCAAAGGGTGGCGACGATCTACTTAACTAAGATTGGATTTCTGGGAATAAATCATCGTTTTATATTGAATAAAATTTTCGTCAAACTGCATGTACTTTTTTGTAGAATTTTTATGAAATATTCGTAGATAAATAGGATGTATATTTAATCTTTATTTGAATAAATAAAGATTAAACATATCTTTTATTTATTTCAAAGGAAATAGGAAGTTATCTTCTTACAAATAGAATAATTAATCGCATAGGTAGGTGATTCAAAATGAATTATAGGTATTGCGTTTTCTCTTCAATCACAACATAATATTATTATCTTCGTTTAATAAATTGTTATACCTACCTAAATTTTAAAGTTCTATTCTTATTAAAGAAGCCATATACACTACACAATCTTACACACAGTCATTAATCAAAAATTATGTTGATAAATTTCCAATCTATCATCAAATTATTTCCACATTTTTCCAGCGTTTACCCGAATATTACCCATAAAGGAATATATAATATTTTCTCCTGTAACACATTTCTATTTGGCTGTAATAAAGCAATTTGAGGCATCGGTGCAAAAGAAAATGAGCAATGGCGCGAAAAACATCACACACCTCAATGCCGCCATCTTTTATGTTAAACTCGATTAAATCACGCACAGACTAAAAATTTACTTTGACGTACACGCAATATGCAAACTCTTTGATAACAAATTGATAGGTATTTCATATTGATGATCTCAATTCGATTTGATGGCGTTAACCGTCTTTTGATGTGAAAATGCTTAAGGAAATGGTTATGAAATTGAATTTTTCAATCATGAATAATACAAACAAATAATACTTAAATTAATCTTATAACGTCACGTAAGATGATTTACTAAGAATGTGGACGGTACAATAATATTGTGATGTATTGATGATGAATTTTGTCTAAAATTGAATTAATAGTTTAAAAAAGAAACGTTTAAAACGTCACGTAAACAGAGGTAATTAAAACTATCTTACGTTCTAGTTTTATAAATCCTTTTGTAATGTTTTTCAATTAAAAAACGCACATGTTTGTACAATAATTTAACTCAATTATAATATTTACAATGAACACAAGACGGATTATCTTGAACGGAATCTTCAACACATTGCAAGTGACTCCGAGAGGAAGACACAGCTGCCTGCACGAGACTTTAAGATAAATTAATATTTGCAGTGAAAATCAGACGCTTTGACAATGTACAAAACATTTAGCACATTAGCACGTGGAATAAGAGGTAATATGGTTATTTACATACATATTATTATATTGAATTAGTTATGTAATTTGAAATGTAGAATAGTGAAAACGCTGTTGAAGAAGTAACTGTTGATATATAATAATCAAAAATAAAATATACTAAATACTTACTACACACAAATAACGAATCTATGCGTAGCTTATATGCAAATCTTGAACAATAAAATTGATATTAATCATAGAACTTATTGCTTTTAATTTTTAAATCTTTCATGAAATCATTACGTATAACATAGTTATTCCCTTATTTATTTTACCTACGTATGCTTTGGCAATCGACGCACTATATCTACAACTATTTTTCCGCCTGCGGCTTCTTCCTCTTGAATCACTCTATCTATTTAAAAAAAAACACATCAAAATCACAAGACAGAGCAAGTGACTTTGTTTTATACTATGTAATGATGATGATTATGTTTGAAGCGATTTTTAAGCTTTATTTTTAACTAATTTTAACTTAACGTACCTTATAATGTACCTCTAGACAGTTACGAAACACCTTAAACACATATAAGACCTAACCTCAAAAAACTAACAAAATGTAAATGCCAAACTTATCCAATAGATGCAAGTCCAACAAAGGATTACTATAATTATAATTGCTCAAAATTAGTTCAGCGTAAATAATCCGAGGCCTCGATCACGTTAATTTGACAGAGTTCGACCGCTGATTTTATCGCCAAGGAATTAATCAAACTTTCTCCAAAGTCAACCGTAATACTTTATCGTATCAGAAACCCGCAAATTCAATCCAACTAATGCGTAGGTTTTATATAAGTTCATTTCACTCAAAAAGTTCGCGTTCTTAGGATTTATTTCATAGTAATTAGATAGATTACAATAAACTTGTATCGGTGTTATTTTTAAATTATTATTACGATGTAGTTATTTTTTTTAATAGATCGAAATAGAAAGGTGTATTTTCGTGTAATGATATATTTAATTGAAGCGATAATTAACTTTTTCACGCCTGAGCAGCGTATATATAGAAACATCAGTAGATTTTTTTTAAAAAATTGTAAATAGTAAATACCTTATGGGCTATATTATTTCGGGTAAAAGCTTTACTTCAAATATTTATAAATGTCTCAAAATTAAAAGGGCGATATAAATAATCGAACCAGATTTTCATTTTCCTAGATTTGTCGTCAAATGAACAATATAGAATCTACTCTTGTAAATGCTTAAGAAATACAAAACGCGATACAGACTTTACCGGACCAAAAATAAATATATTCTAAACTAGGTTTCCGCCCGCGGCTTCGCCCGCGCAGTCAAAGAACAAAAAAAACCCGCGTCATTTTCCCGGGATAAAAAGTAGCCTATGTCCTTTCTCGGGTATCAAAATATCTCCATACCAAATTTCATGAAAATTGGTTCAGTAGATAGATTAGGCGTGATTGAGTAACAGAGAGACAGAGTTACTTTCGCATTTATAATATTAGTATGGATGTTTCGTCGATACAATAATAAGTTATTTCACCAATTCGTCAAATACAAGACAACAAAAGTTATGTTACATAATCTTTATAATATAAAAATGAATCGCAAAATGTGTTGGTAAGCGCATAACTTGAGAACGGCTGAACCGATTTCGATAATTCTTTTTTTATTATATTCCTTGAAGTACGAGGATGGTTCTTATAGAGAGAAAACGTAAACATGTACCACGGGCGAAGCCGGGGCGGACCGCTAGTAATTTATAATATTCACAGAAACAAGATATTTCATTTGTCTGCA